>JARFJB010000047.1:3622500-3660000 GCA_036346205.1 Vesta saturnalis
TTTGAGGCAGCGATATGTATAATTTCTGTTTCAGGCTATCACTGTTAACTGGTACGTTAATCGGGATGTTTGTAATTAGCGGGTAGTTCTGGTTTACTGTCTTCTTCGGTATCTCGATGAGATGGTTAGAGTTCTTCTAACACTGCAGACAACAACATCGTATTGAAGAGAAAAAGGGAAAAGTAGCCGCAGTGAAAGAAATGAAAGTTGTGAAAGTATACAGCAGATTTAAAAAGGAGACGAGAAACACATTGCCTAGTGAAACAGTTTTGAAGGAGAACTGAAGATAGTAATTGGGATTTAGCTAAAACGTCGTCTTTGTACTGACAGGAATCAGAGACAACAGCGGTAGACGCGAAGCAACACCCCAAGAAACAACGGCATTGCATATTAAAAACCGTAAATTAATATATATATATATATATATATATATATATATATATATATATATATTACTTTTGACTTTCACTATTTTTTTTCTGATTTTTTTAGCTAATCATCGTTTCACTAATCTGGTGATTTGACCTCTGGCATTATAATTTTATCTCAACCGAAGATACTTGAAGGAGCTTCGATTTAGCAACTCATCTTTTTTTGGTCGGAACATTATGCACCTGCTGTTACATGGACGATTATATCAGAATCCAATCTACTAGTTTTCAAATATGTTAAATTATAGTATCAACAATACCTCTGAATTTAAAGGATTTCAGCCACATCGTTACAAACATGTTGGATGTGAATATTCTTTGTATGGTTGAGGAGCACTGATAACGTTTAGTTAATTCGCTATATGTGGACGTCTGTAGAGTATTCTTCGTTTCTAATTCGCTAATTCCGTTGATACTTTTTCCTTGAACGTCCGAAAAGAATTAGTTCTTAACATATTCGTTACTGAGAAGATGCCTATGCTGTGAGCGGAGCTAAATTTTTTATCTCTACTACGGGAAGCAGTAAGAAACTATTAGTAACATTGTAGCAATGTGCTGCCGATAAAACCCAAATGTAACGCTTTGAAGACTGGAGTAAAAGCCTGAATTTAGACGTTGAAGTTATTTTGAGTAGATGCCAGATAAGCAAAACTATCTTTTTGGAACACTATTTAGCTGTACTTGAATAAAAATGTATTATACTCATTGTTTTGTGGTAATTCATGTATAAGTTAGTTTAAACATATTTGGCCAATGGCTATGTTAATTTAGTTTAGTAACAAACAAAATATACCCACGTATCACACAAAATTAAAAAAACACCGAATGCGTTTAAATAACTATGCTATCATCATCAGCGGTCGACTGCAATTAGGTGTTTTTTGTTTGCTATAGATCCCGCCACAGTTCCAGTGTTCCAAATTTTTTAAGCATAGATTTAGTATTGATATTCCAGTTACCGTTATGTGGTATTTTTAAGTTGCACATGGCACTACTATGACGCCGTAGGATACTGACCACTGCTTTAGTTCACTCACTTTCCCACCATCAACATCTGTTACTTCTATTCTGCCTTCCTCAATACTTTAGGCTATTTTCGATTTTTCTTCCTCCTACAGTGACGTGGGTACCCAAACCATGATAACACATACGAGATGCCCACATTGTCTTAGACTAACAAACGAAATATACCCACGTATCACACAAAATTAAAAAAACACCGAATGCGTTTAAATAACTATGCTATCATCATCAGCGGTCGACTGCAGTTAGGTGTATTTTGTTTGCTATAGATCCCGCCACAGTTCCAGTGTTCCAAATTTTTCAAGCATAGATTTAGTATTGATATTCCAGTTACCGTTATGTGGTATTTTTAAGTTGCACATGGCACTACTATGACGCCGTAGGATACTGACCACTGCTTTAGTTCACTCACTTTCCCACCATCAACATCCGATACTTCTATTCTGCCTTCCTCAATACTTTAGGCTATTTTCGATTTTTCTTCCTCCTACAGTGACGTGGGTACCCAAACCATGATAACACATACGAGATGCCCACATCGTTTTAGACTCTTTACCAAACCGTGTGTCTGACGTGGAACCAGTGGCGCTGAACTTGGCCAAGGCTAAAGCCAATATCTTTAGTGAACAGCACTACCATACGGTAACATTTATTACAGACAACAACACTGATGATAATGATGAAATCAATGACCTATCATCAAGTGTTATGTTTACCACATAACTCGGACCTCAACATTAACGGCTAAGATGCGGACGGTATAACAGATCCTGAATATACTTACAATGTTAATGACTACTATTATGACGAGCTTCGATAACAAAATAGACTACAACGAAAATAGATTATTTATTTTTGCGACGAGAACATGATTGAAGTGAAAGGTGACAACGGGATGGAAAAAGATCTTTAGAACTGCAGTACAGAGGACCATAGTAATGACAAAGGTAGGGTGCACGATAAAGATGTTCAGGCCATCTAGGCGATTCACATTCAAGACCATCAGTACAATCTTGACCAGAACGACTTACTGGATTTAATACTTTTTTATAGTAGTTGTTGTTTGTGTTGCTTACATTAGTGAATCCATAGTGCAATTGTTTTGAGCTATATTCGCGTTTGCATAAATTAGTTTAAGTAAAACCTTTTTGTTAAGTTAATAATATATATATATATATATATATATATATATATATATATATATATATATATCCCCAGTAAATTAACGCACCACCGAAAGGTAATCAATTTTTGTCAAAATCACGTTTCCGACTTGGACGATTCTTTTTAATGGCAGGCTGTCTTTTCTGTAATGTTAGTGTAATAACTCTAATCGCATAGAAACTTTTTTTTATAAATACCGGGTGTAGTAATTATATTGCGCTTTTTCAACAGTTAAATTATCAAATTAAGATTACAATCACACTTTAGCCTTATATATTTTTAACTATTTGTTTTCTGATTTACTTTATTATCTGTGTCATTACACGAGAAACACCATTTTATAGCGTAACATAATTATATGGACAATTAATATCCAAATTTGTCAACGAAAGAATGAAAAAAAATGCAAAGAAACAAATTAAACTAAAGTAACAATAGCGAGTATTTCCGTCTCTGCCACGAATAACTTCTTGGCAACGATGGCCCATACTTAAACTAAGAGACCCAATGTCATTGTGGGCCATTTATTCCTATATTTGAATCAGTCTCTGTCGTACGTCTTCCAGAGTATTCAAGTTACGTTCGTCTTGTAACCTTCGCACAAGAGTGTCCCAGAGATTCTGCGTCGGATTTAAACCCGGACTCCCAGCTGACCATGCCATGGTAGCGATACCGACTTTCTCTAAATAATTTCTTACTACCCGAGCAATATGAGACCTGGCATTATTTTGCATCAACAAAAAGTCTTGTCCGTATATGGCGCAAATGGCATTACAGGTTTATCTAAAATCTGCGCTATGTATTTTTCAGCTGTAAGGCTTCCATTTATGGTCAAGTTCCGTCCGACCAGTCAAAGAAATGCCTCCCCAGACCATTACAGATCCTCCTCCAAATAATGTGGTTTGTGAGATATTACCATGAACGCACGGCTCGTTGGGGCGTCGGTATACACGCAAACGCCTATCACTGTTGTACAAACACAATTGTTACTCATCCGTAAATAACACATGCTGCCTTTCATCCACTAACCAGTTACGATGCTCCCTGTCAAAATTTAGCCTCGTTCTCTGAAGAACTCTTACAGCTGTATCTCGAGCAACAATTCTAGGTCTCAAATTATGTTCCCATAGTCGCTAACGAATAGTTTCTGTGCAAATCTGTAAACCTTTAGCATTTCGAAGCTAAATTTGGAGGTCCCAGATTTTACAAAAGGTTGTCCTAATGCTGAGAGTTTGAGTGTTTCACGTTGAATGTTGATCAATAAAAAATACGTTAGGACTAACTCTGACAATACACATCAGTATTTTGACAATTACTGGTACTCCTTGTTTTTCCATAGCCTAATACTTTAGTGCTTACAATATTAATCAAAATCAAGAAAAGCATGTTATGCTATAACATGGTGTTTCTCGTGTAATAAAAAAGATAATGGAGTAAATCAAAAAACAAATTAAAAAAAAAGATAAGGTTAAAGTGTGTATTTAATTTTAAATTGATAATTTAACTTTTGAATTCTACAGTGTTACAAACTTTATGAAAAAAACACGATATAATTGCTACATCCGCATTAATTAAAAAAAAGTTTTCTTTGCGATTAGTTATCACATTAAAGTTCTGGAAAAGACAGCCTGTCATTTAAAAATCAATCGTCTAAATCGGACAAGTGCTTGGAAAAAAATTATTTTACACTTATATATATATATATATATATATATATATATATATATATATATATATATATATTATGTGTGTGTGTGTGTGTGTGTGTGTGTGTGTGTGTGTGTGTGTTTGCGTAGTTGCGAGTGTGCTGCGTGCGTGTGGGTGTATAAATATGTTCCAAATAAGTCTTACTTACCGTTTCCTTCATTTTCTGTTGTGAAAACATCAGATTCTTGAGCTGAAAGTGTCATAACATTAAGAATTACGATGTAACGTTTATCAATAACTTACGACAAATGAAATTTTTAGGACAGCAACGAGCATTAGGGTTTCCGTATATAGGAGCGCAATTTTTCTTAATATCTTGTGAGTTGTGGACCTCCGTTTCACAAGGTTCTACTGTACAAAATGGTTCTTCAAGTTTACCGTTAAATCCTTTTTGACAAACACAACTTTTACAGCTATCTTTGGGAGAAAAACGTTGCCCTTCTTTATAAGTGACCCCATCCAGTTCACAAGTAGTAACATTATCAAGCGGTGCTAAAAAGCAATATACAACTTTATTGTTTTAGATTTAAAAAATTACCTACGACAAATTTTTCCATCAGAACAGCATTGGCCTAGTTTATAAGTTCGATGACATCCAGGGCCCAAGGGATCTCCAAAAAATTCTGCACAATCGTATGCAGGACATATAAACTTTGAACTAAAATTATTTTTTAAGTAAGAACTGTCGGTAGTTACAATTTATGGAAATAAACTAACTTTTCACTACAAGCACAAGCTCCATTGCACCCAACACCTTCCACTGTGTACTCGCTTATATTTAGTTTTTTTCCTTGGAAATAACAAAAATCGCCATTTTCTTCAAGATGGCTGCAATCGTAGCTTGTCGCGCAAAGATCATCTGGTTTATCTTTATTTGGTTTGCATCCTATGAGTAGATAAAAATTGTCTCCATTTCCTTTGCACAGTTCAGCGTCACCTGCAAACGAAATACTTTTACGACTCTGAGATAACAATATCAATGAAAATATTCAGCTTTAAAACGAATTTGATTTAGGTAATTATTAACACAGGCTAAATGTGCGCAAGCAGATAATGAAACCTCAAAGTGAGATAAAAGTAATATGTTCCCATTTAAAAAAATTACGCGCAACGGCGTAACTCAGAAACAATTGCAGATAACAAAAATTCAAGTATTCTCAAGTGTAGATAAAAATTACATAAACAACTTGTAACAAACCTTTTAAGTTGTGTTGAAATTTGCAATAATTTAGGCAACTTTGTTAATTTTTGTGTCATGTGAATTGCATACCTTAGTGGCTGAAAAGCATGCGTTTAGATATTTTAAAGTGGAGCTTGCACGCGCATTTCGTTTGCACATTGAGTTCGTGCGCAGACACCTTTTTGAGGTCGTTGTTGTACGATAATGAAAGCAAGAAGCATCCATATTTGCTCTTGAATATTTTATCAAAATTGTATATTTTTACGGTAAGACCTAATTAAACCTATTTTTCATTGTTTGATATATTTACCCTTTTTTAAGCACTTTTATTTTCCTTTTTTTCTTTTTTATAACGTTAAGTTTTCCTTTTACGTAATTTCATTGTACTATTCCGTTTCAATTTAACAAGGCTGACGCAGTAGAAGTTTGTTGCTATGCAGAAAATTATAAATAAATGGTACATTAACCCGTTTAAATCAACCAAGTTTGGTTGCTTTTTTAGAGAAATCCACTTATTTGGGACCAACGAATATCAAAACCCTGTTATATTTCCATTTCAAGACTGATTGTACAACCAAATTGGAAAGTGTGCATTCGGCAGCATTTTTTATCAGTAACAGTGTACCAGTGACAACCAACGTTTAAAAGTACTACAGTTATTTCATTTCCAATCATTAGTTTATAAGGTATTTTTAAGTTAATTCAGATTTACTGACATTAGTATTTAAATCTGCTACTTTATAATTTGAGTTAAAGATTTTTATAATAAACCTTGTTATTGTTTTCAATTTTACATTTATTACATTTACGGTTTACTTGTTTTCCATAAAATAAGTTAGCGTCCGAGGTATTTTAACGTTTATTTACAGGTTAAAGTTACACCTTTTTGGAAAGCTAACATACCTAACCACACACACACTTTTTCTAATTAAAGCAAATCAAATTTTAAGAACATGGCCCGTTTAATCGCCGACTGAGCTGAAGGCACAAAATCTTCCATTTATTATTAGAAGTATAAATAATATTAGGGGTGAAATTATTAACAACAACCTATACATCCAACTTTTTATTATTATTTCAAACCTTTGTATTGAAGAATTTTTCCTAAAATGAATATTAACGACAATAAATCGCCGTCTACATACTTTTTAATAACCCTGTGTAAATGCCACGACCTAACAACGTGGAAATAATAGCTGCAACGAATTAGACGAATAAGAAGCAGTTGTATTAAGTATGCAGATTGCGAAAAAAGATATGAACGAGAGAGTAAGGATACGTAAAGAGGAATTTAGGGTGACGGAAAGTGATAAAATGCAGAATAATTTCGAGGAAAATAAAACTTTTCAGAATTAGAGAATGTAGAGGAAATAAACAATGAAACTGTAAGTATTAAGGTGAAAAACTACCATCGATAGGAAAAGTGAGATTATTGTTCCGCTCTATAAAGATAAGAGGTGATTGAAAAAATACGGAGGGATACGTTTGTCGAGTGTACATGGTAAAATATAAAAGATTGTGATTGATAAAGAACGTGCAATAACCCAGAGTAAGACGTGGGATATTCAAAGTGGTTTCATGTCAGAAAATGGAGGTGTTAATCAGATGGTTGCTCTCCTGCAGGTGATTAGAAATTGTTGAAATGCGAAGAAGCTGTACTGTGAGTTTGAAGACTTGCGAAAATGGATGATTAAGTGAAGAGGAAGAAGCTTTTAAACATTTTAAGTGCATGGTATAAATTTCTTGTAAATAGAATGAGAGTTGCCGGACATGAGTCAGCTTGAGAAAAGGCGCAGTGAACACCTTAAAATAAAGCAAGGAGATGGATAGAACTGCGTTATCTCGTATGGTTGTTTAATGCACCCATAGGTAAATGTTAGCAAGCAAGTACTGATGCTTAGTGATGTGAATACACGGGTTTTGGTATATGCCACTTTACTTAGCGAGTGTAAAAACCCGTATACAGTATACAAATCCTAAAGTTCTATACGTATACTTCTACACCCATGGCTACAAATTTTAGCTACTTAACAGTTTTAATAAAAGAAATACTTTAATGCCTAATGTTAGTCACGGTAAAAACTATGGATAATTATTAATGTTGTAAGTAATTAATGGAATCAGAATTCGTCTTGGTCACTCTGTAGTTAACGGAATGGATGCATGCTGTCAGCGATTTTGGATATTGTTGCGTAATATTACTTCAAGTTGAAATAAATCTGGATTTGTATGCTTTATAATTCCCAAAGAAATAAATCTTACGCTTGATTAATCGTAACTGTAACTTGGATTAATAGTAAAATAATTAATTGCGTAGATGTATTGTGAAAACTATCAGTAAAGGCGAAATTAAAGTAAAATTAAAAAGTAAAAAAGTGCCATAAAATTTATAGCACTTAATAAAAATTTAACA
This sequence comes from Vesta saturnalis, assembly GCA_036346205.1. NCBI lineage: Eukaryota > Metazoa > Arthropoda > Insecta > Coleoptera > Lampyridae > Vesta > Vesta saturnalis. The sequence goes on from JARFJB010000047.1 coordinate 3,630,419, forward strand.
AGCAACATGGATGCTACATCCATCTTCAAAATCTCATCAACAAGAATCGCATGAACATCTCTGAAACTGATGTGCGAACATGGCAAATTTAACTAAAATAATTAAATAATGTTTATAATAACGGATATGCAACACTACGAAATGCATGTTAGTTGCCTAAACAAACGTAAATTTATTACAAACGAAAAAGTTTGTTACAAGGATGCAAACGATGTCCAGTGTAGATATGAGTTAAAGGTAAAATTTTGCAAAGTGAAGGTATATTAATGTTTAACTATAAAAGGGAATGTTTACCCTGCGTGAGATTGTATAAATATGATGATGACGCTTTGTTTATTTGGGTAGAATCGTTCACTGAAGATACCGTAAAACTTAATGGTGAAATTGAGCGTAGTCAACAGTAATTAAACCTTTCGTACCTTTGATTGTTGGCATTAAATGTACTCAGTTTAAAGGTGAAATTAAAGTAAAAATTAAAAAGTAAAAAAGTGCCATACAATTTATAGCACTTAATAAAAAATTTAACAACGCAACATGAATGCTACATCCATCTTCAAAATCTCATCAGCAAGGATCGCTACAGTAGTCTTTGCGCATGAACATCTCTGAAACTGATGTGCGAACGACATGCGTACGAGTTCTAACTAAAATAATTAAATGCATATTTTTATGCAACAGATATGCAACACGCTGCACGCAATGCATGTTAAGTTGCCTAAATAAACGTAAATTTTATTACAAACGTAAAAAGTTTGTTACAAGAGGGAGCTGCAAACGATGTCCAGTGTGAGAGTATGGAGTTAAAGGTAAAATTTTGCAAAGTGAAGGTAATAATGTTTAACTATAAATTTAAAAAGAGGGGAACATGTTTACCCTGCGTGACGAGATTGTAAAATATGATGATGAGTTTGTTTATTTGGGTAGAATGCTCACTGACGATGGTAAAATTAATGGTGAAATTGAGCGTAAGTCAACAGTAATTAAACCTTTTCGTACCTTTTGCATTGTTGGGCCATTCATAATTCGCACCTCTAGCTTTTTTATTGTGATCGAGTTCTTAATTACAAGTACACAATGTACAAGTGTTCTTTTTTAAATTATAAATTATTTAATTAAACCACCATATTCTCATAACCATTCTTTCATTTATATCAAATAATAAAGACTATTGGAAGTACGTCAACACAAAGGGTTACTTACCTTCGAAGTTGACATTCATCTAATTTCCAAAAAGAATTCAATAATCAATTATAGGTTATACTAAAGTATCCAAATTTATTACCTTTCAATAAAGCACCCTGTCATAGACCAAATTGTTAAATACCTTACCTATACGATAGCATGATTTAATATTGTTTGTTTGTATTAATAATTATAGATACAAATTAACTGAAACTATTCGTAGATATACTGTTTCAAAGTCAAAACTTCTACGATGGAATTTAACTCAATTAAAGACTTATAAAGACGTTTAACCTGAATAACTTTAATACCAGAACGTTATTAATTTAAAAACTTGTATCAAAATCGATTTTATGACATTATTATGAAACTATTATGTCAAACTAACTTCGATTGAGTTAAACTATTCACTATATTCTTTACATATGACTACCCCATAAATTAATTACTTCACTAAGGATTTCTAGCTTGGTAAACATACAAATGTTACGTTGTTGCATGTAAGCAACGTGTGACGCCACTAATGCGCGGATACTATCCCAACTAAACCTCGTCTTCATATTCGCACATGCGCAATTAATTAGCATCATGTTTATCTTTTGGATATTTGCTGTAGATTTTCACCATTTCACTGAAAATTAGCACAAATCTTTTATTTCTAACTTTTCACTTATTTACGCTTATTCATTACACTTATTTACGTATGTTATAAAAGTATTTTTACATCGATAGCTCTAATGCAAAATATTGACTTTAGTCGACTGTTGGCAAAGCGTACCTTTGCTTTTTTATCTTAACAACGACTGACAATCCCTTATTCCCACTGTGTTGTTTCAAATCCTTTTGCCTAATTAGAGAGTTCTTAATTACCACTATTTTTCTACATTTAAAACTCTTCTCTTATTCGTATTTAATTTAATTAATAATAATAAAAATATAAATATAAATATAGTGTTTCAAATTGGCACGAGATCTACATTCAATTTAGTTTAAATTCGTCCAATTACACAAGGCAGGAAGGAAAGTGTATGTATATGGACCATGTTGAAAGATGAAAGTATGAGAATAGCTGCGAGACAATTTAATTCATAAGATACAGGGTCTAAAATTTTATAAATATTTATGTTGATTTACCAAAATTTATTTAGAAAGTTCAATCACTAAAATTTGACTATCGTCTAACAAAAGTAGATCACTTCTTTAGTGCATTTTCGCTATTTAAGCTAAGTATCAAACTCATGGAAACAGGCTTCATAAATCTAAACGGTTACAAGTGTTTTTAATTAAGAAAACAATTTAGTGATAGAAGGTCGTTTATAACACAACTCATTTCTAACATTACTCATTTTTTTCAGCTGCAACAATTTTTGAAAAATCGAGAATTAATTTGCGGTACTACAATGCTGCCCCCAGAAATATTTACAAACTACGAAACTGAATGTGAGCAATGTATTTCAAATAACGCCCACTTTTTTAGAATTTATTCATATTCCACCACAATTTTATGCACTTTATGGGCATCCGGAGCTAATTTTTTAAATAAGTTATGGAAGCGGCGGAAACCTCTTTTGGTAACTATATCATATAAATAGCAAAAGTACAAAAATCTATGTCAGGTGAAACCTTTAAAACGTTGAGAGGGCATTTATGGTTTACTTGTTTAACACATAAATGTGTTATACATAAATGACTTCGTGAATTTACGATATCGTACGTACTGCACTGCAGGACAAGCTGCACGGCTTTGTTATCTTTGCAGGTAAGTATGTTTTTTTCGGGTACTAACGCCTTAATTACAACACGTGTTATGTACCGTTTTACTGTGTAATTAAAAAAGTTTGCAATTTTGGTAACTTAAAGACTGCGTGATAAGGAAAAAGAACAAATTTAAGCCCTACATAGCTTGTTAAATAAAGTTAATTATCCTTTATTTAGGATAGATTAGATTAGTATGTGTAAAGTTACGTATTGAGGACAGTTTTCGCGCCAGAAATGCTGACAAGAGAGCGGTAGGTTCGGTTTGGCACGTCGTGTGTCGCGCGAGGTAGCGGTACTATCTTTGAATTTGAGGTCAATGCAATTGGCTTACCTAGTTTGGGTTATTAATGGCGAATTGTGGTAATTGGAGTGATGAATAATTCGATCTGTAACTACTGTGCATTAGAGACGTGAAAAGCTGCTGGTTTTTAGTTTGTGTGGTGTATAAATAATCCTGTTTTGTAAGCGTGTCAGGTAAATTTAGAACATTTAAGGAGGGACAATTACTTGATATTTTCAATCGCGGTTTAAAAAAGTGGTTTAAGAACACACTTTAGGTTGATATAGATCTCTTAGCGAACATTGGTGGTAGTGGAAGGAACATCCGTAAACGAATGTTATAATGTAAACGGTGACATTTTAACACTACTGAGGACGAGAAATGTAATTGTTATCAAAATGTATATATTTATATAAATATAAATATCAAAATAGACCATTTAAATCCAAAAGCTAAGTATTTTAATTGTGTGTAATAATGGAGAAAGTTTACATTTTCAAACGCAACAATGAAAATTAGTTGCTGCAATTTTATAAGGACTTGCTTCTGTTGGAAAGTTGCAAAATTAAGTCAAAAGAAGTAACAGAGTTCCGCAGAGTTGGTAACAAGCTCCAAAGTGGTTTTGAGGTAAAATATACGTAGGACATCTAGTGGTCGTGTCTCCTGGAAGATGACCGTTGTGTAAAAAATTTTACTAGTTGTTTAGAGTACAATAATTAATTTCTTGTCAGTTGTAACTTAGCAATTAGATCATACTTTAAGTACTTAAAGTATAAACGGTTAATTTGGTCGTGGATTTTGATGCGAATTCATTCTATAAACTTCCAGAATTTTTCAGAAGCGTAAGTACGTTAGCATCTGTGATATTAGTTTTAAGCAACTTGTACGTCGGTTAACCAGTATATTGAAGTAAAATCGTCTTATCGTTTTCTTGCATTTTTCAAAGCGCTGCCAAAAATAAGAGGAAAATGTTGGTTTATTTTAGACTTTAAGATTACCTAAAATTTCGACTTCGCCACTTTCTGTAGAGAATTATAGAATATTTACATTATCATTATTATTTCAGATCAATACGTACATTTTATATAGGATTTGTTTTCTGTATTGTGTATTGAATATAAATGGAGATAACCTCAGATGCACAGACACACAAAAAATTTCATTTTATTTTAGTGCTTTAGTTTTAAAGAGGGTATGATGTAAATTAATACCTTAAAGACAATATTTGTGGCGAACAGAACATGATCTTATGGCGCAGTTGGTTAGCGCGGTACTCTAGCAAAGTACAGGTCGTAGGTTCAAATCCTATTCGAGGTAAACTCTTTATTTATGTATTTAATAAAATTAATAATAATTTTTGATTTTATGTTTTGTTGATCTGTTAAACCTTAAGTTCTAAAAAGATTGCACCTTTTCGTAGATGAGGGATTTTTACGTAGTCGGCTCGTTCGCAGTTTACGGTAGCTAGTCGGAGAAGTACTGGGTTCCACAGGGTACTTTTAAAGATATGGGTTTTTTGTACAGGGTGATCCAAAACTCACACCCATGTTTATCTCGGTTATTTCAAATAGAACACCCTCTATTTTATATCATCTATGAAAAGTACTTAAGACAGAGTTTTACTCTTCTTAAGCATTCCCTATACCTAAATCTTACAGTTAATAATTTATTTAGATTTTTAAAAATAAAAGCGACATTTTTGGCACTACAGTTTACCATGACTGTAAAGTATTATTTGACAAAGGATAGTATTATTTGACTATCAAGCTTGTAAAATGAATATTTTAGTTTTATTCGGTTAATTTCCTTGTTATTTACGTACAAATTTTGAGTTCACCATGAATTTTTCTAATGAGGAATTAGTCGATATGATCTGGATCTAGGTGAATGTCATAAAAATTGTTAGCTAGTAATAAGGGTGTATCACGAGAAATTTCCAGAGCGCCGATTACCTGAAAAAAGGAATTTCGAAAAGTGATGGATCGATTTAATCGTACAGGTACTGTATATGAAAAAAAAACGAAAAAACAAAAACCTTTGTTACCGAGGAAAATGAACTGAATATATTGTTGGCAGTTACAGACGATGCCTATAACAGCATAAGAGAAATTTCCAGGAACAAGAAATAAGTTATGGAAGTGTACAAAAAATACTATCTAAAAAGAAGATGCACCATATCATATTCCATTGCACTTGGAATTATTGGATGACGATTTTCGACTAAGAATAAATTTTTGTAATTGGGCTTTAATTCGCAATCAAAGAGATTTTTTTGATTACGTACTTTATAAATAATTTTTAAGAGTGCCAGGTGTAATTAATTGGTGTAAATAAATACGGTGTAAATGTTCTCATAATAATTTTTAATTGTTCACATTCAGAAGGAGAAACATCTAATTGTGAAAACAAATTAACCATTTCGGAAATAAAGAGGGTTGGAATTTCATCAAAAGCCTGTTTTCTATTCTTAATTTCATTTAACAGAACTTCATCATGACCTTCGGATAAAAAGTCGCTTTTTAATTTTAAAATAAGTTCATCCCACGGATGAATTTGTGGTCTCACTGCTCTGAACCATATTAAACCTCTCCTGAAAATAGATCAATACCAGATAAAAGCATCTCTAACTTCGAAATGTTTCGAGCTACCATTAATTCCTCACATTTTAAATGTAAAAACTTCTTTTTCACTACCATTAAATTTTAGATTTAATTTATAAACAGGAACAGATCTTCTAGAAACTTTTAAATTTTTAATTAATTTTGAAAAGTCTTCAGCAGGAATACTAACTGAAGTATTAACATTGTCATTATGTGACATAGAAATATTAGAACTGTCTAAATATGGTAACTCATTATTCAATTCAATGTTTTCAATAGATTCAACTAATTCTATTGATTCATTACATAAAGTTAGCAATTGATCATGTAAATACAAAAATTCATTATCAAAAGTTGTATAATTCAAACGTTTCAAAATATGCAATAAACGAGTATGAAACCTAAGGTATTCTCCTTTAGTTGATTAAACTGATTTAAGTTCCTGATGACAATGTGGTGTCAATGAAACGATCGTCGAGTGATAAAGTACTAGTTAAAAGGTTTAGGTTCACCCTCCTGACGACGTGTACGTGGTCAACGAATCGATTGTCGCTAGACGAAACACAATGTTTCGTTAATGAGCAAGTATGTATTTTGCTCAATCTACAATGTTTTAATGTCCAGCTCAAAACTGTGTTACCTAAATATTATTTTGTTACCAATTTTGTAGAATTTTGTTTCTTTATTACACTTAGTCTTTGTTGCACCTAGTTTTGTTAAACAATTTATGGTTTTATTTGCAATAGTTTATATTTGATGTATGTCTTTTTCACCTGACAATAATAGTATTGATACAGAGCTGATTAAACTTACAATATTTTCAAACAATACATTACAGTCGTGAAAAAATAAAATTTGAAATTATGCCAAAAATGTCGCTTTTATTTTGAAAAATCTAAATAAATCAATAACTGTAAGATTTAGGTAGAAGAGTAAAAGTATTTCTTAAGTACTTTTCAGAGATGATATAAAATAACCGAGATAATCATGGGTGTTAGTTTTCGATCACCCTGTACAAAAGTGATAAGTTTTAACAAAACCAGACTATCACGAAATTATTTTGCCCATGAGAGAGTAGCCCTCAATTGTTTATTTTAAATAATATAGGGTGACGATTTCATTACGATTTTCACATAAAAATGGCATATCTTTAAAAGTACCCTGTAGAACCTAGTAAAAACCTTTATCATTGGCATAGAAAAAATGAGCCTAATTGAAATTTGACATATTATACAGGGTGTTCCATTAAAAAACAAATTTGATATGCTGTGGCTTTATGAAATACCCTGTGTATTATTAAATAATTTTAAAATGTGCAGCTTGATTTTATGAATAACTTTTATTTAAAACTTTTTTTCGTAACTCTCAAGGCTGGAAGGTAAAAATATACAACGCTAACACGCTAATAATTGGCGATAAAAATCTTAAATCCCACTCGCTACCTTTCTAAAATTTTGTCCCAACCTGCTTTTAGTTTCGCTCTTCTATATTTGTAAATAGCTATTCTTTCATTGTATGCAGGGTCATTACATACCACATTCTTAATTTCGAAAATTATCGGCCACCTCTGTTTTAGAACACTTTACATTTGGAAAATTAAAAGCTTCACAATGACTTTTAAATTTATTAAAAAAAGGAAAGACCACGTATTTCATTCCCTCCCCAAGGGGGAGGGCGGGCTGCTCGAGCTTTCCTAGCTCCTTCAGCCACAATCACGGATTCCCAGCATACATATATACATTACGTATATATGAATGGTGGGATTAAGGATGGGTGTGGTCAGGATAGGATTGAAAGGAACGGAGTTAGGGTTCTGAGGGAAATACTACCCCAGCATTCGCCTAAGTAGACGCACATGGTGTGCATATACGCAGTGACCATGCCGCTACATGTGTGAGGAAAACCTCCTGAAAAAACCTCATACAAGGTAGACGGTAACGGGAATCGAACCCATTACCTCTCGAATGCTAAGCAGGTTGTGTCACCATTAAGTTACCAGCTTGGTTTAAATTGATTAAACAGGCTGCGCTGCTAACAATACTCTACAAATCATTAAAACAAAGAAATGAAATTTTGAAATTTGGAATAGCCGACTTGGTGCATTACTGATCAGGTTAGTATTATAGTAATATGATTTCCACAATTTAAGCTACTTTATGATCGTTGTAGCGGCAAAGGCCTAGAATATTCACCCTTGACAGGTTGTTACAATTTTGTCTTCTGATGTCAAATTCATTTAAAAATTTGTTAATAAGGTTTCTTTTTGTGTTAGTCTTTTAGTTAATATAACCGACGTTAATCCAAGCTATCTTTTATATGCATTCCCTATGCACCTTCCTGATAATAAATTAACCCCGTAACAGTTAACTTCATTTGCGATATCTGTGAGATTATTTTGACGCACTGGGTATATGCAGTCTTGTGTTGTGTGTAGAATGTGCATTGGATGGTAAATTAACGTGAGTTTACATGAGAATTTCTTTTGTGTACAGAACGTAAATTAGTATAAATTCTACGCCACTGGAATTTTAGTGAAGCATTGTGCATCATGTAAAAGTATTAAATTTGATTGAGAGATAATGTTTTGGTGAAACTCCCATTGAGAACATAATGGTTAAATGCTACCCGAATTTGCCACTGCGTGCTGTGGAATGCGGTATTAAAATTGTTCTAAATGTGTGAATGAGGGAAGTTATGGTATGTTGACATTGTATTAAAGTGTAGTATGTATATTATTAGTGGTATAAATGTAATATTGCGCAATAGAAAAATTGAATGCCTTCTCAAAGACAAATGGATAGTATATGGAGTGAATCTGAATTAGGGTCTTTCCGAAGAGTTGTGAGGATGTTCGTAAACAAATTCACGATGGCTGAGGTTTTTCTTGTACCGGCTGCGACTTTCCACTCGGCAAAGACGCTAAGTGGAAAGCTCTGTTGGGATCGGTTGATTGTGATTTTAGCGCGAAAAACATGATGACGTTAGCAAATGGATGTCTGCAGAGAGAGACTGTTAAGGTGCTCAGAGAGACGCTCGGCAAAGATCTATGCTTAAGGGGTGATCGCGAGAGAAAATATTTTGTGAGACCACAACGATCTGTGCTGGTTTCTATTTGTAAATGATTTGTGTCGCAGTGTATATTCGTTTACTGCAAAAAACCCATTTTGGGAATGAAGTATTAAAACATTTACAAATGAAAAGATTTATTGAAAGTTGGAATTACTAGTAAGTTTTATAAAATTATTAAGTGTTTGAGCAGATCTAAAATTAAACAGCAAACATAGAGTTAGCAATGTTGTGTATTGTCGCGCGATCTGAAAATAAATCTAAAGTAATCCTTTAAGTAAACAGATAAAGGGAATTAAATTAAGTAGTATTGAACATTAATATTATTGATTTAAATACATGTGCAATTATAATGGTACTAAATCGACTATGTAAAAACATTTAAAAATTGTGAAGTTCAAGTGCGAGGAAATATATTCTGTGACTGACATTTTGTTTTTCGAGAAGGGTAGATCATAAATGAGATTACCCTACGTTGTGTTGCGCATCAGACGTTTAACCCTTATAATACCAAGTGGGGTGCAAATGCACCCCAATGTCAGTATTTCGGTCACAGCTTTGAAAAAAAAAGTGTGACTTTTGGTGTTTTAGGTAATTGTAGTTTTTAGTTTTTTGAACACTTCCTACATATTATCTCATATTTAATGTTTTTTGAAACAAACATATTTGAGATATTACACTCTGGGGTGCACCCGCACCCCGCTTGGTATAGGACGCTTTCCAAATTTGCGTATGCGTATTATGAATAGGTTCTACTATGCGCAGGCGCCGGCTGCTGAATACTACTTGACAACACTAACATTGTACGCCATTACTGGCCTATACCGCACAGGCTTAGCATTGAACTTCACAGTTAGTGTAAATTCCTGTTGAAAATGAGTGCGTTACGTTTTACAGATGAGAACAATCTCACCGAAGCAGAAATGTTAATGTTACTTGAAGTGGACGGTCCAGAATACGACATGATGATAGAAGAGAGTGAGGCAAGGGATATAGAAGATAGGGACCACGTTTCTGATGAAGAAGAAGTTGATGATGTAATTTATGCAAATGATGACGATGAGGATGTAGAACCCCAGCGAGTTGACCAATCGAACTCGCCTGATAATGATCCTTTTTACGTTGCTAAAGATGGTACGAATTGGTCTAAGTTACCAGTAAGTAGGATTTCAAGACGATCAAAAGCACATATACTTACCGTTACTCCAGGTCCAAATTCTGTAATATCCAGCATAAAAGAATAATTTTTTTTATTTTTTACTCCAGATATACTCGAAATTATTGTGAGGGAAACTAACCATAAAGCTAAACAATTCTTTGATGAATGGAATGCTGAGAATCCCAACCGCATCAAGAGATATGCAACCACGAATACAACAGAAATAGAAGCTTATATAGGGTTATTGATAACGATGGGGGCATTGCACTGTAGTAGTGAACCCATTGAAATGCTTTTCACTAGCGATCCTGCTTACTGTCGGCCCATTATTCCCGCAATTCTTTCTACAAATAGATACAACTTTCTAACAAAATTCTTGCGCTTTGATAATTTTGAGACAAGGGAAAAGGGACGACTTACTGCTAAATTGGCACCTGTAAGGGATATTTTTGAAAAACTTGTCTCAAACTGTAAACTTGTACTCAACCCAAGTCATCATTTGTGTGTTGATGAACAACTAGTACCATTCCGAGATAGGGCACCATTCCGCGTGTATATGAAAAGTAAACCGGCAAAGTACGGCATTTAGATTAGGGCTCTAGCGGACTGTGGTTCTAACTATACTGTGAACATGCAGGTGTATTTAGGTAATTTTTGCGTCATATTCTGCGTCATGTAGCTAACTATTATCTGTTTTGTTAGGAAAAGTCAACAACAAACCAGAAAAAAACCAAGGCGAACGGGTAGTTCTTGATCTTGTTGACCATTTAGGTACAGGATACGGTATAACAACCGATAATTTTTTTACAAGTCTTAAGCTGGCGGATAAACTCTGGGAAAAAAAGTTGACACTCTGTGGAACGTTACGTAAAAATAAAACATTTATACCGAGAGAACTACTGCCATCTCCAATAAAGCCAGTACTTTCTTGTATGTTCGCTTTCAAAAAGAACTGCACTTTGGTTTCATACATGCCAAAAAAAAGCCGCGCAGTCATATTGCTTTCCATCGAACATGAAGATGACAAAGTCAATGGTGAAGATGTAGACTACAAACCAGACATGATCTTACACTACAACGGTACTAAAGGTGCGGTAGATGCAACAGACCAAATGGCACAAAAGTACACCACGCAAAGAAAGACTGCTAGGTAGTCTATGGCAATGTTTTATCATATGATTGATATTGCCGCAATAAATGCATTCCAAATATGGATCATGGCTAATCCAGACTTTGAAAAGGGCCATTTAGAAGCAAGAAGAAGGTTTCTCCTTCAATTAGGCAAATATTTATCCAAAGACAACATAGTGATTCGTTACAAAAATATTAATGGTTTGAAGGCGAACATAAAGGAATGCATGGTGAAGGTTCTCCCAGAAATTGAAAAAGAAAGATCCCCACAAGACCAACCACGACCAAGTCAGGGCCGATGTTATCTTTGTACAATGGTCAAGGACAGGAAGTCAAGACAGTGTTGTGTAGATTGTAACCAGTTTGTATGCCTAGAATATTCTCAAAAACAAATATTGTGCATAAGTTGCAAAAATAAAAAATAATTGCACATTGTTTATATATGTTGAATATGAATTTGAATGAAAGTTACAGTTAACTGCTTATAGATTTTTTTAGTCAATAAGAACCCAACTGAGTAAAATTGTGCAGCAAAACATTAAATTGTCTCAGAACATGTAAAAAATTCAAGGGGTGCAAATGCACCCCGCTTGGTATCGCACTTGAGAAAAAAAGCTTGGTATTATAAGGGTTAAGTTAGAGAGTGGTGCGACGTTCAAAATACGCAAATATAAGGATAATCAATCTACTTGTCCGTTGTTATGTCTAGATCACAAGTTTTAAGGATTTTTAATCTATATACCATAACTGTATATGTTTTTGAAAGAATAGTAATACAGATCCATCAATTAACTTATTTCTGTATTTGTTCAAATTGCGATTTCTTAGTCTAAAGTTTAAAAGAGAACCAATGCTATAAGAATTCACTGTTTCTTTGTGTGAAATTAGATAAATGATTACACCGTTCAAGGTTAATCAATCTTTTGATATTTTGGCTTAATAATTGATCTGAGAATTGTTTATTTTGAGTCAGATCGATTACAAAATTTACTTATTTTGCATTCATTAACAGTCATTAGATACATAATACTAATAACAAGATATTTATTCAGATTCGAATTTTTACAAATCATTCATGCTGGTGAATGTTCAAATACATTATAAAGAGAAAGTGTTCAAATAAATGCAGGGTTCGATGAATAAGTATACGACTTCTACGCTTCAAATTTTTATTAAGCTTTGGATAAGTCTATTATACTGAGAGTAATTGAACATAAAGATTTTCGAAATTGAATCGACGTGCATTAAGCTTTCTGAGACGATATTTAACGTATTCTGTTAAAGTGAAAGTGTGTTTTAACTTGAGTTGTGCACAGTTGTAATGAGTAGGCTACAGTTATACCTTCCACAGTCAGGTAGGATTAATTTAACACCTCTCCCAGGGCTGTTTCAATCATTTTAAGTGTGTATCGACACTGCAGTTGGCTTGGTAACTCGCTTACCTTGGTAGGCCTGCACGACGCCTAGTGTGGTTTGATCGTGTAAGATACCATCCCCGTAAATTTTACTCTACAGGTATATAATGTCTACAAACGCTCTATATTAACAAAAGTTCTGTATGAATACGAAATTTGTTTAATAACCGCACTAGCGAAAATGGGTAACAACCCCTGTATTGATACATAATCTATACGAACAATTGAGGAGGCTTGTAAATCAGGGATGTAGAGGATACGCCGCTAGCTAGAACTTAATCGCCTAAAATTTCAACGTGATCTCTCCTCATCACAAGAGAAACTAGAAAAAATCTGACTAGATACCAAATTACACTAGGCTCATCCAATTCTTTACTCATATTAAAGTTTCTGTACCGTAAAATAACTTTGATAAATTTACGTTTTGATAAAAAATTGTTACCTTGATTTGAGACTAAAAGATTTAAAAAGATGCTTTGCAAACTAAACGTCCCGCTGTTCGGAGAGTGTGCAATGTCATAGGCGACTTGGAACAGACAGAAAGCGATTTACAACGGCTCGTGATGACCGCTTTATCATGTCAACAACACTAAGAAATCGTCACCTTAACGCGGTTCAAGTGCAACAACAGCTCCGTGAAGTACGAGGAGTGGCTATTAGTCAGTGGACAGTAAGACGTAGACTGCAGGAAAGCAACCTGACTCCTAAAACACCTGCAATTGGTCCAAAACCTACCCCAGCTCATCGTCAAGCACGTTTTGCACGGGATCACCTGAACTGGACATTGGACTAGTGGAAGTCTGTTCTGCTGTCAGATGAAACCAGGACATGACTCTCTGGTAGCGATCAAAGAAGAAAAGTATACCGGAGACCAAGGGGGCGATTTGAGCACTAACCGACCTTGATTTCATCCGCAGAGGCGACCGTGGCCGCGGGAGAGAAGGTTTAACGGGTGCTAGGTACATCGAGGAGATTTTAGCAGCTCATGTGGTACCTTACGTCGACAACATTGGACGAATTTATTTTATGCATGACAACGCGAGGCCGCACACCGCAAGAGTCGTGCAAGATTACATTACAGAAGTCGGTTTTCGGGTTATGAAGTGTCCAGCATACAGTCCCGTCCTAAACCCGATCAAACATTTATGGGATGAGCTAAAACAAAAAAATCCGGCCAGACTTCATGCCCAACCTCGACCCCAGGGCTTACTGTTGCAGTAGAAGAAGAGTGGCTTAACATCCCACAAGAAACAGTAACAAACTTAACTAGATCTATGCATAAACACATGAGAGATGTTATTAGGGCAAGAGGTGGTCATACCCATTATTAAAAATTAATTGTTAATTTAAATAATTTCATTTCTTTTAGTAATAAATAAAGTTAATGTATTAATGTATTAATTTCGCTATGTTAAGCCTAAGAAACCAACATAAAATGTAATAAATTTAAAGTCATATTAATGCATATTGCATTGTCTTTTAAACAGCATAAGTTTTTTTTAGATTTGATGAATAGTTTCTAAAAAAATGTGGTTAAAGTCAAAAGTCTACAGTGGGCCGATTTTTATGCACGCAAGGTTATATACAAAACAAATAAATGGATTGATTTAAGCAATTTTAATTAAGAAGTTGTTGATGATGGAGTGCTAGGTTATCCGAAATGTAAATAAAGCAATTTACATAGTTTATCATAAACAAATGTTAATTGTTCTTAATATATTTGAAAGTAAAGAAAAGTGTTTCTCTAAATCACATATGCATATGGATAACAATTTTGCAATGGTAAATAACACAAAATTAAATTTGGAAAAAGTGATTAGATAAATACTTACAATCAGTGGTGATATTAAATCAGTGCGAAATAATTAAATACATGTGAGTATAATTTCGTGACTGGTAATTCTAACAGTATGCTTTCAATTTCCTAGGTACAAAATGGAAACTTTTGACTAATGTTAAAACAATGTAATTAAGCATTAATATCTATGTTAGGCAATTAAACTAATTCCAAGTATTTTCATTAAATATTTCCAAAGTAATGTAATAAGGGCATTCCCGGGGTAGTGGTGGGGTTGGCGTTGTGAAAGATCGCGATTTCAGTAGTGCGCTTTAAAATTAAAGTTTAGGATCGAAATATAGAAATAATAAAGTAAAAATTAGTTCAGATTAAAGTGTAAACATTGATTAATGTAACGAAGTAAAATTAATGTGCGAGACACCCGACAAAACTCTAAAAACTTTTCGTAAATAATTTTCACGATGCTGTAAATACGTTTTTCGGTACCGCGGCGGTTATCAAATAACAAAATTGAATAAAGACCTGTTCACACGGAAATGGAGCAAAATCTAAACACATTTTTGTACATACAACGGAGTAAAATTATATACGAGTTATGTGCAGTAAGGTAAAATAAATTATAAATTATAAAAGGAAATGAACCAAAGTGAATTAAACGAAACTAGTAGCGAAGCGTTATGATACTCGGTTATTGAGGCATAATAATCCAATGAATGTAAACAGATTCAAGAATAAAATGAGGGATAAAGCAACGTCAATAGGTAACGAAGGAGAGACTTAGAAAATACTAAAAGGAAAAGAAAAGAAACTCAAGAGACAAAAATTTTTGAAGAATCAATAAAAATCTTCCAAAAAAGTAGAAAGATAAGTAGAACACCAGCGAAAAACTTAAAAGAAGAGAAAAGAATGAAGAAGAGAAAGGAAAGATGATTTTAAAAACAATCAAGATAAGATAAAGGAAGTTCAAGAAGAATTAAATCGAAAAGAAAAAGAATGGAATAGAGAAAGGGAAAATAGGAATGTCAGCTTTAGAAAAGGTTTTTGAAGCGCAAGAAAAGCAAAAGAAAAAACAAAATATAACAAATAAGGGCCAGCAAGTTAGAGGAGAGTGGGATGTTAAAGAAAATGTAGAAAAGATGATAAAAAAGGAATTCGGGATTACTACAACCATTACAGAAGCATATAAAAAATGGAAAAATGCGGAAAAACAAGCAATAGTAGCCATAATGTCAACGTGGGAACAGAAGAAGGAAATAACGGTGAATAAAAATAGACTTCAAGGTAAGAGAGTATACATTGAAAACGATCTGACTAGTAATGAGATAGATATACAAAGAAAAATAAGAAACTATGTAAAAGAAGAAGGGAAGGTATGAAGTAAAGTAAAAACACGATATCAGAAAATAACTATTGATGGAAATGCGTACGAATGGGATATCATGGAGTATAAAAACTAAACACAGCTGGCCTCACAAACGACGACCTTGGCTATGATAAAGGATAACGAAAACAATAAAAGAAAAATAAAAAAACAAACGAGAACATTTAAACTGTGAACATGGAATGTAAATACTCTGCTAGCACCAGGAAAAACGAGAGAATTAGTAAATGAATTAAAAATGTATAAAGTTGATATTGTAGCAGTTCAAGAAATTAGATGGGAAGGAACAGGAGAAATAAAAAAGAAAGATTATCTGATGCTATATGCAGGCGAGGTAAAACAAGGAAGCAATGGAACAGGATGTATAGTTAATGAAAGTATAAAAGATGAAATATTAAATTTTAAAGCAATAAATGGAAGAATATCATATCTGCAAATAAAATCAAATCCAGCAAATTTAACAATAATAAACTGATATGCTTCAACAAAAGTTGCAGGCGATAGGAAAAAGGAACAATTTTATAGTTATTTAGAAGACATCTATTACAAAGTAAGCAAGCATGATATATTAATACTTACAGGACATTTCAATACCAACAATGGTAAAGAATCATGTTACAGCGAGGTAGCAGGACAAGGCATCCTATACGATAACACAAACAACAACGGGGCTCCAGCAGCAGCAAATTTAGTAATTAGTAGCATCAAGTTCAAACACAAACCAACCCATCAGCTAACATGGCTAATATCAGGTACAAAGAGAGGGAATCAAATATATCATGTGTTAATTTCTAGAAAAAATGTAGCATCCGTAAATGACGTATGATCCTTGAGAGGAACTAGTTTACGCACAGATCACTTTTTAGTTGTAGCGAAATTAAGAGTGAAGAAAGAAAACAAAGTAAGAATGACGAAACGGTAAAAATGAATGATATCGAAGCTACACGGTGAAGGCACAAGAAGACAATATCAAAAAGAAATAAACAAAACTCTACCACAACTACTACCAGGAGATATTAACAAAACATGGATATGTATTAAAGACAACATAATACAAGTAGCAGAAGTAGCCATACATTTTCTCAAGAAAGGTATGTTCAAGATTGTGAAAATGCAGCGAGAAGAAAGAGATATGCAAGATTCAAATGGCTACAAACAGGCGAAGAAAAGATAAGAAGACTTTTAAAATAAAAACAAGCGAAGCAACTAAATTATGTAAAGAAAAGAAAGAAGAATGGTTAAATAAGATAAAACAGAAAAAACAGAACAAAAAATATAAAATCCTTTTATCGCCAGGCTAAATAAACAAAAATACAGTATCAAACCAAGAGGTATAAATGGTGAAAATGTAACAACATTTTATGAAATACATGAAATAAAAGAATACTTTAAAAAAAATTTTTGACAGAAAATAACGAGGAAATTCAACAAGAACCTGAAGAAGTAGAAAATGAAGAAACCCCAGAGCCTACTCTAGAAGAAATAAAAGAAATTGTAACAAAAATGAAAAATGGAAAGTCACCAGATTGCGATAAGATAAATGGAGAACATCTCCACATCAAAATAGATTCCATTATCAGAAACATCTGAAGAGAAAATAAGATCCCAGAAGAATGTAATAATGGAGTAGTAAAATTATTACATAAAAAAGGAGGCCATGAAAAGTGTTGCAACTATAAAGTTATAACTCCTTTCAATTCAACTTATAAGATTTTGTCCACATTTCTACAAGCTCGATTAAAAGAATATGCTGAAAATGAAATAGGAAACTATCAATTCGGTTCCGCAAAGGTAAAGGAACGACAGAAGCCATCCTATTATAAAACAAATTATTGAAAAAGGGTATGAATTTGTAACGAATCTTTTAAGTTCCTCGTTCATTTAGTTGTAAATTATAAGAAAAAAGAGTTTTTAATTATTAATGATTTATAAGTTGTGGTAAGCAACTTAATTTGCATATCTTTTTAGGGGTTTATGCTTCCGTATCGTGAATAATTTTTTCTGTACTTATTTTTTGCGCACATTTTTTTGCATATCATCTGACATCCTAAGCGCCCTTGTTAGCATTTCTTGATGTATTCTGTGTTGATTAGGAAGCCATTTTTGGGTTTCCACCTACATTTTGTGAAAAGTGCCATTGATTTAATGGTAAGGTACATTTAACTCGTATTATATTTAAAATTTAAAACATTTGCTCTTTGCAGGCACTTTTACACTTTTAGAACTTTTACTTTGATTTTACCACTTTCAATTGCACATTTAATCACATGTTAATTACACGTTTAATTCTACTTTTACGTACTACGCTTGTACTTATACTTTGCTCGATCTAAATTTAGATCACATTTTTATTTGAACTTTCGAGAGAATGCAATAAACATTGGATTATTCAAATTTCATGAAGATAAATTTATAAAAAGTAAAATTCAACTTTGGTATGATTTACAACGTACAGCATTGTTATTACGACATATTGCGCAATATTGGTGCAAAGATTACATCACCTTTAGTTTGCATTTCCGTATTCGTTCAGATACCAGATGTTATCAAAAAGTTGTGTACAAAAAATTTTTCGAACAGGTATTTATACCCATAATTTAGTAATTGAACGCTATTACAACTAGTATTTAAGATATAATTTATATAATTCTAAATTTAAATATTTAATAAACATAGTTTGTATAGTTTTTATTTTGACATTTTGGTGAATGTTTTATTGTATCCTCGGTTTAGTTATTCCGAGCATAATAAAAAAAATAACTTGGCGTCCGAGATTATTTTTATTATTGTTACATTGCAGTTACTATATTGATGTTAAGTGGTAATAACCAAGCAGAAATTTGCTGTAATTAAGCAAATCAAAAAGATTGAACCGGCCTACTTTAATCTTCCGACTGAGATAACGGCATTATCTTTTATTTTGGATCTTGGGTTAGTTTAACGATTTGTTTTGAGAACATTTACACCTATTTGTTTATTATTAAAATATTTACACCTGGCACCATGTAAACCACAATATTATAAATTTAGTGTAAGATTACATATATTATTTGTTGATTTTAAGAATGCTTTTGACTGTATTAAAAGAGAAGTGCTTTTCAAATATATTGCAGAATATGGGAATCCGAACTAAGCTAATCAGACTAATTAAACATTAGATCAAACACAGGTTAGCATTAGAACTATTGTTGGAAACACTGAATACTTTCATGCTAACTTAGGTATTAAACAAGGAGACGTTTTATCAGCTACAGTCCTTAATTAAGATTAGAAAGCATAATAAGAAACATTGGACACACAGGAAATATTATAACAACAGATGCACAAGCACATCAGTGAAGTTACTGAACTTAGAATATACAAAACATTAATAGATTCAGCGTGAAATTAAACTAAGAGTGCAAGAAAGAAAACTTCTACGATTAATTTTTGGCCCAATACGTACAGAAACTGGTGAATACCGAGGAAGAATGAACATTAAATTGATGGAAAAAATAAAAGGAGAAGACAGTAAAAAAATTAAAACAACCAGAATCAGTTGGTTAGGGCATGTTTAACGACGTGGAGATGATAGTATGTTGAAGAGAATTACGAATTGAAGGCCATTAGCAGGGAGATCCAAGGGCAGGTCAAAGAGCAGATGGAAGGAGGAGGTATTAGAAGACATACATGGTATGGAAGTGACAAACAGGAAACAAAAAGTCTTAGATAGACAAATTTGGAAAAAAGTGGTGAAATCAGCGAAGACCCATAAGAAACTGTAAAGAAATAAAGAAGGAAGAGGAGTGATCCATCTCGGAAAATGGATCGAAAAGCTCAACAGAGCGGCATCGATATTCCGTAGGAATGGACCAATGATGATGAATTAAAGTATTTCACAATACCACAGTTAAGTTAATATAATTGAAATAGTTCGAACTAACGTTCTCCCACTAAAACCTATTTTATTCAAAATATTTCTACTAAGGCACTTTAATTAAGATAAAGGAAATCAAGGTAACCTGGAAATTCAAACATTAGTTGTCAATCTCCTAAAGGTGACGAGAATACTTGAAAAATGTGTCAGCAGATGTCAAAAAAAAAAAATTAAAATGGACGCACTATATTTTAATGATTGAAAGCATTTTTTTCCTTAATTGTAACAAACCTTCCTAGTTATGCTAATAAAACCAATCCCAAGTAAACCTCAGTTAATAATTCAAAAATAATCCATGATTCTTCAAAAAGCAAAGGTAACATCTAGTCCGTTTTAAGTATTTAATAGTGATGATCACTCGAAGAAAGTAAGAAGATTCTAATAATCCACCTTCGGCAAAAAATAAATTTAGTTACAATTCCATCCAGTAATGATATCAACATTAAAGTTTGACGGTAGCGTAAAGGGTGGCCCGTTTAGTATGACCTATCCACTTATATGAAAAAGTAAAATTGGTACAAAAATGTTTTTCAAATAAGAATTGTTCAAAGAAACTTTTACAAGGCGCCAAAAAAATTGTAATTTAGTCTTCTATCAATTGATACCCTCAAATTTTAAAAACTATCAATAAGAAATCAGTGTTGGCAACATTTGAAAATGGTAGTTTTTCTCCATTCATTTAATTGCAACACCCTATATATACTATCTTCGAATAGAGCACTTCAAGGCTTTACGATGATATATTATACCATAGGTCTCCTATTCATAGTTTAAGAGCTACAAGTAATTTATATCGGTAAATCTAGAACATTGGGACGCATAAACATAGCATTTCCATAGCAACAAAGAACCTTTTTGTATTTCGCAAAAATACAACTCTTGTCAGAGCTAGATTACTCATCTTTAAAGCAAAAAATATGTATGGTCGGATGACTTTCTGTTCATTATTGATGGATCGGTAGTTTAGAGATGGTATTTTTCAAAACATATTGTGGACGGATGAGTCCGTATTTACAACTACCGCAAGAATACCTATTATTGGAGTGATGAAAGTAAGCACAGGATAAGATATACCTAAAGAACTCCGAAAGATACATAGTATTTTTATGTTATCTACCTAGCTATGAAAAAAAAGCGCACAAGAGAACAAAAAAATTTTTATTTTACTATATAACTCCCTTAACTTAGCTTAACTTAACTTAACCTTCACGCCATTCCCTTACGGGGTAGCCAAAACAATCCCTGCGTCTTATTTACTTTTCATTCACAATCTTTCTTCATGCTTTCCTATCTCCGCATACCTCCTTAGCTTCCGCGAGGTTCATACATTGTCTCTGACATGCCCTTTTATTTTTAAAACGTCTTACCTTTCTTTCCTTTATCACACGTTCTACTACATTCGGCCAAGTTTTAAGCGGCCTACCAGGTACGCCCTTACCTCTAACCTCACCCACATATATTTGCTTCGTTAATCTTGCGTTGTCATTCTCTCAGTGTGACTAAACCAACGTAATGTACTACTTTTATAACTATCCATCATCGTCTTTTCCTCGCCACACTCCTTCAGTATGCATTTATTCTTAATCTTGTCCCTTCTCGTTTTACCACATGTGCTTCTCAGGAATCTCATATCCACGGCATTTATTTTTCTTTCGTGCTTTTTTTGACATACCCTGTCTCACTTCCATACTTCCATATATAAAAGATTGCTCTTTTCGCAGTTAGGCTCATATTTTCGTTTCTCATTATCGTCCACATACTTCCAATCACTTTTCTTCTAGCATCAATCTTCGTCCAATCTCGCCCTCCATTGTACCATCTGCAATAAACATTCTACCCAGATATACCAGCTCGTCCACTTGTTCCACAATTTCATCTCGCAGAGTAAGTCCTCTACTCTCCTTTCCACCTTCCCGATTGAACATCAAAATCTTAGTTTTTCACGTTTACCTTTAGGTCCATGCTCTCACAGACTATCTAAAACTTCGAAAGAGCAGTTTGTAGCTCATCCGCACTGTCACTTAATAAGACTGTCATATGCAAACACCAGCAGTCATGCACTTACGTCACCAACCATTACACGATTTGTGTCGGTACATGCTTGTCTAACACATTTATCCATGTATACATTGAACAACCACGGTGACATGATACAGCCTTGCTCAATATTAAAGTATTCACTCACACTTCCTCTCACCCTAACACCTGCCCGACTACTGTTGCATACTGCCCTTATTCCGTTTATTAGACCTTTATTTACGCCATATTCATTTAATATTTCCCACAGCTTCTCCAGTCGTATGCTTTCCCAGATCTACAAACGCACAGTACAGCTTCCTTTTTACACTTAAACACTGTTCGATCACCTGCTGGAGAGCAACCACCTGATCGATACATCCTCTCCCTGGCATGAAGCCACCCAGCACATCCCAAATCTTAGTTTGTGTAGTACTTTATCAATCAGTATTCTTCCAAACACTGTACTAGACACTCTGTGCAAACTTATTCCTCTGTAGTTCTTGCAATCACTCTTGTTTCCTTACCCTAAGATATACCTAAAGAACTCCGAAAGATACAGTGATTGCATTTCCAATCTACCTGGCTACTGAAAAGCGCACAGAAGAACATACAATTGTTTCATCATTCTTCGTATAAGCTCTTGAACTTAGCTTAACTAACTTTAGCTCGCCATTTTACGGACCAACAATCGTCTTATTTACGTTTTCATTCACAATCTTTCTTCATGCTTTCCTATCTGAAGCAATAACGCTCCTTAGCTTCCGAGGTTCATACATTGTCTCTGACATGCTTTTAATTTAGAAGATGTTACCTTTCTTTGCTTTAGGTCACGGTTCTACTACATTCGAATGGATGCCATACCAGGTACGCTTACCTCTAACCTCACCCAATATTTGCTTCGATTAATCTTGCGTTGGTCATTATCTGCAGTGTGACTGAACCAACGATAATTGTCGTGCAGCTACAAGTTTTTTGTGAACTATCCATGCGGGCGTTTTTCCTTCCAGAGCAGTCCTTCAAGTATGCATATATATTCAATAAAATGTCCTTCTCGTTTTAGCATGCTTCAGAAATCTCAGTATGCCATCAGGTTTTCCATAAAATTGTGTCTTCGTGCCTTTTTGGGTGGAGAGCCCTGTCTCACTGATACCCATACATACAGATTGCTCTGTTCAGTAGGAGGGTCCCAATAATGTACTCAAGTTTCTCATTATCGTCCATATACTTCCGAGATCAACTTTTCTTCCTAGCTATCAATCTTCGGTCCAATCTCGCCCTCCATTGTACCATCTGCAATAAACATTCTTTTCAGATATACCAGTTTTTGTTCAGTTGTTAGCAATTTGGGTCTCGCACCGTGCAGTACAGTCCTTCTACTCATACCCAACCTTCGATTGAACATGCAAAATATTAGTTTTTCACGTTTACCTTTAGGTCCATGCTCTGACTATCAACTTCGAAAGAGCAGTTTGTAGCTCATCCCACTGTCACTTAATAAGACTGTTTGCAAACACCAGCAGTCATGCGACGTCACCAACCATTACACGATTTGTGTACATGCTTGTCTAACACATGTCTATCCATGTATCGAGCATTGAACAACCACGGTGACATGATACAGCCTTGCTCAGACTATTGAAGTATTCACTCATTCCTCTCACCCTAACACCTGACTACTGTCGCATACTGCCCTTATTCCGTTTATTAGACCTTTATTTACGCCATATTCATGCTTGAAATATTAGGTTGGTGCAGTCGTATGCTTTCAGATCTACAACACGCACAGTACAGCTTCCTTTTACACTTAAACACTGTTCGATCACCTGCTGAGAGCAACCACCTGATCGATACATCCTCTATCTGGTCATGAAGCTTTATTACGTTGCGATGTTTACATCCTTAAATCTTAGTCTTGTGTAAACTATCAATCAGTATTCTTCCAACACAGCTGTAGCTAGTACACTCTGTGACAGAACTTATTCCTCTGTAGTTCTTGCAATCACTCTTGTTTCTTACCCTTATCCAGTGGTACAGTGATTGCGCATTTCCAATGGCTCGGCACTTTTTCAGATAGAAGGCATACATTGAATACGTTCACATTCTTCGTATAAGCTTTGAACCTATGACTTGATAGAGCCAGTTTCACCAGTGATTTCGGTTTTCAAACAGCAAAATTAGGGAGGCTTTCCAATCAAGACAAATTATGCTTTCCTCGAGATGCTTTTTGAATTTTGAATAAGAAGATGTCGTTGTACGCCTGCCTAGGTCATTTCTGACTATAAGAATCGTATTGCCATAAGTCTATAAACCCATAGTTATTGATTATCTGCTGGGCTTTGATTGCGTTATGAACCCGATAATTGTCGTGCAGCAACAAGTTTTTTTGTGAATAAGAATGCGGGCGTTTTTCTTCCAGAGCAGTTTTTAAAGTTTTATATATATTCAATAAGAAAGACTCCTTCAGCATTTCAGAAAACAGTTGCCATCAGGTTTTTTCCATAAAATTGTGTCTTGGCCTTTTTTGGTGGTGGAGAGCCCTTATGAACCCACTGCACAGATTCTTGTTCAGTAGGAGGGTCCCAATAATGTACTCAAGTCTCATTCCCGTTGATAATTCGAGAAAAGAATTTTTCTTCCTCTACAACTCGGCCAAATTTTCTTGAGAAACTTCTTTTCAGTACAGTTTTTGTTCAGGTGTAAGCAATTTGGGTATCCACCATGCAGACACCTTCTTCATACCCAAATCGTCATGAAACAAAATTAAGGATACTCTGTTGCTCGGATACTTATACTTGGCAATAAAATAGATGTTTACACGCCGATTTTCGATACCTAATTTAAAGACTTTTCGCACTTAGGTGTCTTCAAGTTCGAAGCTTTCAAACGCGCGTCATCCAGACTTTGAAGTGGCCATTGCATTGATTGTCGACCCCATCAAGAAACGTGAAGTTTAAATGACAATATTTTGCTTGAAAATAGGATACTGCATCTTGCCAATACAGGAGCAACCATTATGTAACGTCAAATGAAATTGATTACTGGACCAATTGCAAAACCTTCTATTGTCAGGAACTTTATTACGTTGCGATGTATTAATTTTTATTTACATCTTTGTAAACATTATTAGTTACTTACCAGCTGTACAGGTGACAGAATTTTTTTAAAAATCTGTTTGACATTGTCACTTTTTTGTTTCATGGCTAGGTAGATAACATAAAAATACGGCCTCGTATAATAGAAATGATTGATAGAGCCAGTCCACCAGTATTGAGGAACTCAAAAGCAAAATTAGGGAGGCTTTCCAATCGTTAAGGCAAACAAATTATGTTTAAAAAGCTATTGATGACAAGAACTGCGTTGTACCACCTGCCTAGCTCGGATTTCTGCATAAGAATCGTATTGCATTTTTTCAACATAAATTGATTAGCACCTTTTTAATTGTTAACAACAGACCCATAATATGCAATATCATTGTAATGCTATTGAAATGCTCTAGTCGAACATGTGTTCATTTAAAAAATGAAGAAAAAAGACAAATCTCAATTGTTGGCAACACTGATTTTTTTATTCATAGCTTTAAAATTTAAGAGCATCAATTAGTAAAGGATTAAACTGTAATTGTTTTGGCGCCACCTAAAAGTTTCTAGGTCCAACGGAATTCATTTTACAGACATTTGAACTTGAACACTTTATGATATAGTAATATTGCTTATTTTTCAGAAACACGAGATAATCACAGATACATCTCTTGCTCTATGTACTTATAGTGTATTGGTGCCATTTGTACCTATTTAACAATTTACGCTACTCTACTCTAGTTTAAATCGAACTTTCAAAACGCGTTTTTAAAGTTGTTCACCTAATCTGATGTCTATTTGATTTTTCAACTACCACTTTGAACTACAGTTAAATTCAAAACCTTGCATTTCAACATAGATTGTTAGATATCTTAATTTATTTACACTATTGTATCCCATTATTAGTTCTTACGGTTATACTAGGTGCTTCAATTAACAAATATGTCACCAATTATTCCTTCCACCAGAGATAGGTAATACTAAACTTGCCACCCTGTACAATCCTGAGGTTACACTACACTGTGATGCATATAAACTGACAGCAATCGTCTGATTCCCACTTGATTTGTTTTAACATGGTGAGATTACATTCATTTGATGCTTAACACAGTTGCCTTACTAGATCAACGGCAGTACATTTTTTCACTATTTCTAGAAAATAATGAATATCAGTTTCATTTCTTCTTTACGTTGTTACACGAGAATTTTTATTTATTCAAGCATTATATTCGAATAACTGTCAGGTTTTTCTTAAGTTTATAATAAAATATAATCTGTATTATCTTTCAATTATTACACGTTGGAGTACATAATGCTGTATTTGGTTTTGTATCAGATTAGATAAATCTAGATAAGTAATTTGCTATTTTTCCAAACACGAGATAATAAATATACATTCATGTTATGTACAATAGTGTATTTGCTTTGTTTTCTTTAACAATTTACCTACTCTACTCTAGTTTTCATATCAACTTATTAATTGTTCACCTAATCTATTCTATTTGGATTTTTTAACTCCACTTTGATGTCAGGAGGTTAAATCAGACATATAGCATGCAATACGATTTGTAATCTTCTTGCTACACTTTTATCCCATTTTTTGCGTGTTTGACTAGTCGAATTAACAATAGTTTATTCCTTCCACCAGAGAAGTTTACAAGGTTTCTTAAATCTAACACTACACTGTGATGCATATAAACTAAATCGTCTGATACTTGTTGTTTTAATGTGATCGTTATTGTCTTAAACTATTGTTACACTAGATAACTTAGGTAAACTATCTTTGTGCCAAATAATTGTACTAATTTTAGGTCCACATTTGAATGTTACTACTAGATACAAAAATTTACATTTCATTTCCTCAATATATACTCAAATTTAATAAACATCTTGTGTGTAACAACATGTCACCTTCCAACATCTAAAGTGCAAACTAAAGGAAATTAATTAATGTATTTCTCTCAGGATAATCTATAATGAAACTAGGCAGAATTGTAAAAACAATGAAGCAATAATCTTAAGTTAGAATTAATGATTAAACTTAGATGTCTAGATACTGAGGTAATTAGACATACTCACGCACGCTACGTTCGACGATCCTAATTAACGATTTTAAAGACGTCGTTATGCACTTCGACATTAAGAACATTTTATAAACAAATATATATAATTCAATTATCTTTAAAAAATATTTTGTTATAATATTAATCGTTATTCAAATATTTTCACAAGTTACACTACATCTTAGGAATTTTTTTTTGCTGCCAAAAAATTGTACTAATTTACAATTTGAAGATCTATACGACAGTATTTTCATATATTTCAAACATGCACTTATTTCAAACAAATGATCAAACAATTGTACATAAAACTTATTGTATTTTTCAATCTATAAACTTCTGAGATAATGAAGTTCTTAAGATAATACGTTTATAATTTGAGTACAATACTGATACTACGTGCATCCGCACATACACACCACACACGCACACACGCACACACACGCACGACACACACACACACACACACACACACACACACACACACACACACACACACACACACACACACACACACACATCACTACACACTATCACATCATATACATCACACTATCACTACACATACACATCGTTAATACACACACACACACTACACACATACACAACACACACACACACACACACATCACACACACACATACACACACACACACACACACACACACACACACACACACACACACACACACACACACACACACACACACACACACACACACACACACACACACACACACACACACACACACACACACACACACAACACACACACACACAACATACACACACACACACACACACACACACACACACAAACACATAAAACACACACACACACACACACACACACACACACACACACACACACAACACACAACACACACACACACACACACACACACACACACAAACTCACGCAAACACTCACACGCGCATACAAACACACACACACACTACATATATATATATATATATATATATATATATATATATATACAGGGTGTTACAAATAAGTAGGCCAATCCGTTAACCACATATTCTTTGGGCCAAAATAAGGTCACTTTTCATTTGAACGCTTCCTTTTCGATATACAGGGTGTCAAACTTCACTTTTTAAAAGTGTATTTTTTTATTATCTCTGGTGTGTTTTAAGATATCGTTTTCAAATTTGGTACAAATCTTACTCTTTTCTAAGTGCACCTTTGTATGATTTTAAGTAAAAAATTCAAAGAACTAATAGAAAAATAAGAGGGGTGTGGTAACCTTTAACCCCCCATTTTTTCTGATGAACAGCTATGAACGTCGCCTCCATTTTTTATAGTAGTTTGATGATTTATCTAACTTTTTTGGCTCTTGTAAACTTTTGATTTGATGCTTCCTTTATGACATACTTTTAGTTATTCGACTAGGTATTGCGATTTTTTTAACAATTTTTTTATTTTATTAATCAGAATAAATTCATAATAATAACTTAAAACAATCAATTGTGCTAATAATTATAATACGAAGTTGGACGCAAATAATTAAATTAAATGTTCGATGTGTCCACCGCCTTCGCGAATGCACCTTCTGCTCCATTTATAACTGAAAATCGAATATTTTGGAAAATATTCGGTTTCAATCTAAACACCTCTGCACCTTCTGCGATGCGATCCCTCAATTGATTTTGATTTACTATTGGAACCGTATAAACAATATAAACAAAATCTTTCATGAATCCCCAAAAACTGAAGTCCCGTGGATTTAAGTCGGGGCAACGACGTGGCCAATGAATAGGCGCATCCTGTCCCCGACCAATCCAGTGATTAGGGAAATATTGGTTCAAGTGGTTCCGAACATTATTGCCATAATGTGGCGGAGCTCCGTCAAGTTGAAACCACATATATTGACGAATAGCTATAGGTACGTCATTAAGTAAATTTGTAAACTCATTTTGTAAAAAAAATAAAAAATGTTCGGAATTTAAGTTTGGTGGCAAAAATACCGGACCTAAAAGAAAATTGTCTAAAATTCCTGCCCACACGTTTACTTTAAAATTTACTTGATGACTGATCTCTACACGAGCTCTTGGATTTTCATCTGCCCAAACATGGGTGTTGTGGATATTCGTTATACCATTTCGCGTAAAGGTAGTTTCATCCGAAAATAAAATGGATCTAACAAACCGGCGGTTACGGTTATTTTCATTACAGAGCCAGTTGCAAAAGATGTTTCTTGCCTGAAAATCTTGCGGAAAAAAAGTTCTGTACTCTATGCACATGATATCGATGTAATGAGTGACGTTTTAAAATTCTATGCACGTCTGTAGAATTTATATCATTTCCAATCTGTCGAGCTATAAACCTAGCACTAGTACCCGGATTTTGTTCAACTATTTGCAAAATTTGTTCCTCTTGATTGGGTGTAATTTTACGTGGCCGTCCACATGTTCCTGTTCGTTGTTGTTTGAATTTTCCAGTGTGTCTAAGGCGGCGTACTAAACTTAAGAAAAATTTCCTTTTTGGGTGATACCGATTTGGATACATTTCTGCATAACGCCTTGAAGCTAAAATTAGAATCACACTTTCCTAAAGTGAGAATGGTTATTCAAAATGTGCAATCTAGAGATTTTATTTGAAATCTTACCCATAATTAAAATCATATCAGTCATTTCAGAAAATTCCAAAATATTCTCTCTATTGGCCATACCTTATTATTCAGTTTAGCGTTTGAACTCAATAGTCGTTCCAAATTTTTAC
>JARFJB010000047.1:3667500-3855000 GCA_036346205.1 Vesta saturnalis
TGTGGGTGGCTGTGTGTATCTATGTGTGCCTGTGTGTCTGTGAGTGTCTGTTTGTATCTGTGTGTGCCTGTGTGTATATGTATGTGTTGTCTGTTGTGGGTCGGTATGTTTGTGTGTGCCGTTGTGGACCTGTGTGTGTCTGTGTGCGTGTGTGTGTGTGTGTGTGTGTCGGTCTGTGTGTACATGTGGGTCTTACTGTGAGTGTCTGCCAGTGTCTGTGAGTGCCTGTGTTTGTGTCTGAATGTCTGTGGGTGTCTGTGTGTACCTGTATACCTGTTGTGTCTGCGTGTACCTGTTTGTGTTTGTGTTGTGTGTGTGTGTGTGTGTGTGTGTGTGTGTGTGTGTGTGTCTGTGTGTGTCTCTGTGTGTCTGTGTGTCTGTGTGTGCCTATGTGTGTATGTGTTACTCTTTGTGTGTTTGTGCATGTCTGTGTGTGTCTGGATGAGAATCTCTGTGTACCTATATGTGTGCTTGTGTGTCTGTGTGTCTGACTGACTGTGTGTCTGTGTATCTGTCTGTCTGGTTGTCTGTGTGTCTGTATGTTTCTCTGTATGTCTGTATGTGTCTGTGTGCGTGTGTCTATGTGTGTCTGTGGGTGGCTTTGTGTAACTATGTGTGCCTGTGTGTCTGTGAGTGTCTGTGTGTGCATGCGAGTTCCTGCGTGCGTCTATGCATGTATCTGTGTGTGTATGTATATGTCCGTGTGTGGTGCCTGTGAGGAGCGGTACGCCTGTGTGTACCGTTGTGTGCCTGTGTGTGTGTGTCTTTGTTCGTCTGTGTGTGTCTATGTGTGTCGGTCTGTGTGAACATGTGGGTTTCACTGTGAGGGTCTGCCTGTGCCTGTGTGTGATCGAGTATGTCTCTGAATGTCTGTGTGTATCTGTATACCTGTTGTGTGTGTGTGTGTGTGTATCTGAGTGTGTCTCTGTGTGTTAGTATGTGCCTGTGTGTGTCTGTGTTAGTCGTTGTGTGTCTGTGTATGTCTCTGTGTGTCTGGATGAGAGCCTTCGAGTGGGTCTGTGTGTATCTGTGTGTGTACTTGTGTGTCTGGGTGTCTTTGTGTCTGTGTGACTGTGTGTCTGTGTGTCTGTCTGTCTGTGTCTGTGTGTCTGTATGTTTCTCTGTATGTCTGTGTATGTCTGTGTGCGTGTGTGTCTGTGTGTGGCTTTGTGTAACTATGTGTGCCTGTGGAACTGAGTGTCTGCTTGTGTCTGAGTGTGAATGTGAGCTCTTGCGTGCGTCTGTGTATGTGTCTGTGTGTATATGTATGTGGCCGTGTGTGTTGTCTGTGTGGGTCGGTATGTCAGTGTGTGCCGTTGTGTGCCTGTGTGTGTCTGTGTTCGTCTGTGTATGTGTCGGTCTGTGTGTACATGCGGGTTTTACTGTGGGTGTCTGTCTGTGCCTGTGTGTGCCTGTTTTCTCTGAATGTCTTTGGGTGTCTGTGTGTACCTGTATACCAGTGTCTGTCTGTGTGTACCTGTTTGTGTTTGTGTGTGTGTGTGTGTGTGTGTGTGTGTGTGTGTCTGTGTGTGCCTGTGTGTGTCTGTGTCAGTCTTTCCGTGTCTGTGTATGTCTGTGTGTGTCTGGATGTGTGTCTCTGTGTGTGTCTGTGTGTATCTGTGTGTGTACTTGTGTGTGTGTGTTTGCGTGTCTATGAGTTTCTGTGTGTGTGTGTGCGTGTGTGTATGTGAGTGAGTGTTTGGATGTATTATAGGACTGGCGATAACTCCGTACCGAAAACACGTACTTACTTAAAATTTTGTATTCTCCTAAAGCTGATTAGATCTTGGGAGGGGATTTGTTTAGTGTTTTTATTGATTTTTATCAGATATTACTGGAACAACTGTATATTTCAAAGGTATAAGAATACTAATATGTGGACAATAATATCTCAAGTTTTTATTTAGTCATTAAAATTTGGATCAAATTTTACATTTTTAACCTTAATCATTTACAATTAAATATACCTTGAAGTATTTTTGGTTGCCTATACTGTTAGACAAAACACCTTTATTAATATAAGGGTTTTTCAACAATTTATCTCCTACATTTTAATGTTACATTTGGCTATTCAAAATTTCTAATCTAATTAATTTTAACACACATTTGGCTAGTTTATAAGTAATACTCTTTTTTTACATAAAAGCTTTTTGATTGAGTTAACTTTGATGTCTGGTTGCTGAAACATTCCTAGATTCTGGATTAATTTTTAACCTTCGCTAGAGGGATCTTTAAAAAGGAATTGTTTCATAAAGGAAATACAGTTTCTAGTCGATAGTACTGAGTATTCACTGTTTTCTTCGTTTATTTCGGTTTTAAGGGTATACCATTCATACAAGTTGTCACAAACTGCTCGACTTACATCCTGGAGGTATAAGAGTCTATTATGCTGTTGCCTTT
Source organism: Vesta saturnalis (assembly GCA_036346205.1). Taxonomy (NCBI): domain Eukaryota; kingdom Metazoa; phylum Arthropoda; class Insecta; order Coleoptera; family Lampyridae; genus Vesta; species Vesta saturnalis. The sequence goes on from JARFJB010000047.1 coordinate 3,669,901, forward strand.
CCTAATGACTTATTACAATTTTCAGCTGTGAACCTTCCGTTGGACTTTCATTTGAACTTTACTTGGAACTTCACTTTGAACCTTCCATTGACCTCGCAGTTGCACTTGCAGTTGTTTTTGTTATGGTTATTGTCGTTAATGTTCCATATTTTGTATACAGCTAATAGAAGTTTAAAAGTATACCACCTGTACTTGTATATGTTGCAGCTTACCTAGAAATTCCATCTTCAGTGCACCACGCACAAAAATAACTTAAATAGAATATCATCGTAGAAATCAACAAAAAGTTCAGACGTTTTTAATCATAACTTTCACATCGATAACCTCATCCCTTTCTGCTCCTTTCCATAATACTGAAATAAGAAAAACTACTAGAATAACTCCTTTCCTTCACTAAAATATTATTTACCTCTAACTGTAACTGAAATCCCTTTTTCCACTTCCTTTCTCTTTGGTTTTTGTTTGCAATCTATAATTATAATTGTTAAAAATAGTGTATTGCATTATCACTACATTACTTACTTTTTCATTAGATGTTGAATTTAATGTGTGTAAACCATTTTGTAAACAGCTGCCGGTCATATTTTTCTCTTTTAATGTTTGTGACGTATTAACTATCAAACAAACATGCGCACAGTAGTTTAGCTAAGATATTTTCCATATGTTTCAAATTTTAATTTGACATTGGTAATTGATTAAGTTTCATTAACTTTCTTAACGCTCTCTTTGAAATTTCATAGATTAAATTTTTGTTAGGACATAACAAGTATAAATTTCAATTATCATTTAGCATATTAACTTTTTACGATTAGAAAAAACCCTGGTGTACCTTAGGAAGTCATTTCGAAATTAAACAGGTACTTATTTATCTAAGATTATACTTTTAACGTTTTACGACATAATCTTGTCTAAACTTGTGTTGTCGATATTTTCTTTTTATTTTGTTTTCTTTAATTCTTTTAATTAACTAACGTGTATACGTTATACATTTATAAATTTACTGTTTGTTTTATTGCGTACTTACGTCATATTGGACGTTAATTGCCAATTTATGTGTCTTTTGTTAGAATTTATTTTGAAACATGTTTTATTTTTTATTTGTTTTCTTTTTATGTGATTTAATAATTATAGGTTTTGTTTTTTATCCCACAACACTCTTTCATTTTCCCTATTAATCTCCTTTTCCTAAGGTTACCTACTCTACTCTTTCTGATATTGCTATCCAGGAGCTGGGATAACGATGAGTTCTTTTTGGGAGCGGTTACTGGCGCCCTTTGTATCCCTACCAGAACTTTCTTTACCCCGTCCGCACTGTCTGGTGCCGGCGATTCATTCCATCAGCAGGTGACTAGTAACCCATCTCCTTTTTCTCTTTGTTTTCCCTCAGCTTCCCGTTTCTGCACGTAACAACCTTAATCATCTGTTGATCATATATTCTATGCAACTCCTTGGTGCGAAACGCAATTTAGCGGTAAAAAATTCCCAATGTAGAATTTATGTGCTAGTTCAATTTTTTTTTAATATCTCAATGATTATTCTTATAATTAAATATTAAATAAATATAAATGCAAACCTTATTAATTATTAATTATTATATTATTATTAATTAAATTTTTTGCGTAGTTAAGTTGGGAGGCGACTACCTATACAACCACATCACATATGCTGCCCATTAGAGTTTTAACAGTAATTAATACCACTTGATATCATAACAATTTTAGTAACATAAATTTAATAGGTACAATTTCATAGTGTTGACATTAATTGTAGCTATTACAAATATTTGATAATAATTGAATATAATTAGATCCACTCTGAGTGCACCGTCAAACAACTTAATAATGGAGGTAGATCACATACACATTTCAGAGTAAAACGTTGGCCGTATTGTTTGTATGCTGTTTTTAAAACAGAGCCATTTTTGACATCCTTGTTACCAAATTTACATATTTTACCTAAAACAAAATAAAGTGATTAGTCAGATATTTAATATGTTAGCAAGTTGAGTTAATTCAATAAAAAACCTTGCAACTTTTTGTCTAATGTGATTCTACCGAAACATCGTCAATTTATCAAAATGGAGTATGGAGGAAAAAGAACGCGACTCAACACCCGAACGAGTTTATGCACACTTACAACACTCGCGTAAACCTTAAAATAAACACACACACACACACACACACACACACACACACACGCACGCACGCACGCACGCGCGCACGCACGCACGCAAGCACGCACGCACGCACGCAAACACGCACGCACGCACGCACGTACGCACCTACGCACGCACGCACGCACGCACGCACGCGCACGCACGCACGCACACACATACACACACACACACACATATATATATATATATATATATATATATATATATATATATATATACATCGTAGTGTCTCTGGGTATGAATTGCTTAGTTCGGCTCTGTGTTACTCGAATCGAACTGATGCCCTGCTATTCGGTCTCCTGTTTATATCCGGTGTTGCATATTTTCACCACTTTCACTTCGGAAACTTTCTTCTTTTCCGTTTTCTCGGTGTTGCTTGTTGTCTTTCCTGTTGTGGGTGCTATTGGTATAGGTAATTCTTGCGAAGGTGATGTTTTCCTTCTGTGATGATATTTGCGGGTATTAACTTCCATGTATTGGGCATATTCTGAGAATCGTCTCATGTATTGAGGTTCTGCTCCTGTTTCTCAATGTGATGGTCTCTGGGATGGTCCCTCTTGACGCGATTTTGATGTTGAATATCATCCTGATACTTTCAAACGCTATGGTATGTGATATACTACCGAAGTGGTGTGCTAGAGACGATGTAGATCTTTTCCGCTCCACAGCCTTCTTGTGTTCCTTACGTCAAACATTGATCCTCTTGTTTGTCGTATGCATGCCTCGTCACAAGTTCCACAAGGAACGATGAAGACTTTGAAAATATTTGTGTGTCCGTGTTGACTGTTGTCTGGATGTTGAGGACTTTCACAATCTTGTCTGTTATTTCTTTTACATACCAATGCGTGATCTTGGCTGACAGTGGTTCCCCCACCTCTGTGAATCTCGGTATTCCTGGTGGTGAGGCGTTTCGCATAGTGTTGTCATTTCCTCCTTTTTGTGAAATGAGTCCTTGAGTCTCGTTGATCTTGTCACCAGTGTTTTTACAATTCACTGTACCTGAGCCAGATGATGATGAGATTTTGCATTATGGTATATGTTGGTTTGATGGCTTTCCTGTATATTGTGTGACCAAGGCCCGTCTTTTCCTTGTATATCAGTACACCCAGAAATGGCAGTTTGCTGTTATCTCCACTTCCATGGTAAACTTGATTTTGTTGTGGACACTATTTAGATTTTTCAATCACTTGTTAAGCTGTTTACCGCGAGGCCGTATAACGAAGGTGTCGTCAAAGTATTTCAGCCATAACTTGACCATAACCGTACTTTGAGACGGCGGTACTTATAATTCCTAATTTTAAGTGGCGCATGAATAAATTGGTTATCATTAGTCATTTGCTGGTTGATACGGATGTTTATAAATAGTCACAAGACGCCAAAGCTCAGTAGTGGGCAACATCGTACCAAGGAATCTGGAATTAACTTTATACAAACAAAACTACAACACTGGAAACATTCTATGGAAAGCAAGCGAGGTGCTAGTGAGGAAATCCATACAGGACACGAGAAGGTCGCTGGATAAAGTGAACAGACGCGAACATGTGGGATATGATCGACCAATTTCCAATTTTCGAACCGAAACCAAAAGCAAGCTGGCAACAAGGATGCATAGACTCAGACAAGGTGGTGTACAACATCTCCAAATATCAACTTGACGAAGTATCTCGCAGCGTACTCAGTAAAGGCTTCAATTTTTGGACGGAGCTAAAACAAATTCCTGTAGAATAAATTGCATGCAGGGTTGAACCATTGACTACAAAACTCTACAATAACGCAGCGGAATCCATACCACAAAACGTTTTTACAGCATTGAGGAATACATGACTACCGACGAGAAATCTACCAATAACCGAGCTGTATGTACTGCAGAATACGACTTTAAGGTCCGAGAGTTGCTACAAGACCTGGCATACCAAATGATAGGGACGAATCCCACATCTTGTCTGGACAAGACTACCAGAACCAAATCCAAGGATAGCAAGATCAGCGAAGAAAAACTCATACTGAAACTGTATGGGTTACCAAATTCTTAAGGTGGACGTACCATTGATACCAATCGTCAGTTCAACGGGGTCAACTAGCGAAATATCTGACGCGACAGCTACTACCATTTGCGGAACAAGGGGAATCCCACGTGGCTGTACTAAAAAAGAAGACAATAAACAGGAACTGACTACTAGTGGGCTTTGAAGTCGTTCCACTATTTACAAACATCTAGATCAACGAGTCATTGGAGATAATCAAGCGGAAACATCGAATACCGAAAGATATCATGACACTAACAGAACTTTGTATGAGTAAAACGTATTTCACAACGATCGTTATATGATTACACGGTAGAGAACAACTAGAAAAGTTCTTGGAACGTCTAATAGCGTCCACAACCAAGTTTACCATGGAAGTGGAGGATAACAGCAAACTGACATTCCTGACGTGATGATATACAAGAAGTAAGATTAGGTCACACCGTGTACAGATAAGTCATCGACACCAACAGACACCTCAACACCAAATCTTACCATCATCCGTCGCATCTGCAATTGAAATAAAAGAGACTCGCAGACTCAACTCACAAAAAGGAGGAGATGGCAACACTAACAACGGCAATACTGCAAAATTGATGTATAACGCAGAACCTCTTAAATGCCGCAAAACTAAGAAAACCGGTTTTCATAGAGCAGGAGAAACCACCAACAGAGAAGATCACGATTCCGTACGAAAAAAACAACATACAAGAAAAGTACTCAACAAGCACAGCATACAGACAACGTTCAACACGGACAAAAAATACCTTCAGTGTTTCCAATACCGGAAACCAAAATTAATTTGAAGGAACACACCATCTCTTGCCAACATATGACAAGATATACATAGGACCATCAAACATGAGAATCATTGTTCGACGCGAGGAACGCAAAAAGGGCGTGGAGTGGAAACATCCATATCATCCCTAGCGCAGTACGTAGGCAACACATACCACATCGTTTGAAGGTATCATCATGATAGCCAACAATGTTACAAAAAATACCACCTGAGAGGGAAGAAATTGAGAAACAGGTACTTAACATCAACACATGAAACGATTCTCACATAAAAAATAATACTCGTCAAACATCGCCAAAAAAAAGAAATCCTCACTCTCGCAAGAACAACAACGCCCACAACAGGAAGAACAGCAGAGACTACAGCAGCACACACACGCGCATACTCACGCACACGCACTCGCACACATACACACACACACAGATATATATATATATATATATATATATATATATATATATATATATATATATATATATATACTTTTGAATTTTTGTTCTAATAGTAGCATTTTATCCAGAATATTATCGTTTTACTAATCTGCTGCTGTGAACTCTGACAGTATAATTTTATCTCAATCCAAGATTTAGCACCTCACCTTTATTTGTCGAAACATTACAAACCTGCCCTTGCATCGACAACTCTATCAGAACCAAGTCTACTCGTTTAAAGTATGTTAAATTATAGTATCAACCATACCTCTAAATTTAAAGTATTTCATCCACATCGTTACAAATATGCTGGATGTGAATATTCTTTGTATGGTTGATGAGCACTGATAACGTTTAATTAATTTTTGGACATCGGTATATGTGCGCGTCTCTAGAGTATTATTCGTTTCTGATTCGCTAATGAATTAATCCCCGTCAAATTCCGTCGATACTTTTTCCTCGAACGTCCGAAAAAAATTCGTTCTAAGCATATTCGTTACTAGGAATACACCTATGCTGTCGACATAGGCCTAAACCTCCACTCCGGAAAGCAGGAAAACACTATTAGCAGCATTACAACAATGCGCTGTCTATAAAACTCAAACATAACCTTTTAAAGACTGGAGTAAACGTCTTAATTTTAGCATTGAAGTGATTTTGAGTCGATAATTTTTGGCTAGTTTTTTATACTATAGCGTTAGATGCCAGATAATCAAATCTATCGTTTTAGAACACCATTTCATTGGGTGTCAATCACAATGTATTACACTCATTTTTTTGTGGCAATTCATGTTCACGCTCACACGCGCCCACACGCTCACGTGCACACGCGCGCACACACACACATAGACACACGCACACAGACGCACACAGACACACACAGACGCACCCAGACGCACACAGACGCATACAGACGCACACAGACGCACACAGACGCACATAGACGCACAGAGATGCACACAGACGCACACAGACGCACACAGACGAACACAGACGAATACAGACGCACGCAGACGCACGCAGACGCACACAGACGCACACAGACGCACACAGACGCACACAGACGCACACAGACGCACACAGACGCACACAGATGCACACAGACGCACACCAGACGCCCACAGACGCACACAGACGCACACAGACGCACACAGACGCACACAGACGCACACAGACGCACACAGGCGCACACAGACGCACACAGACGCACACAGACGCACACAGACGCACACAGACGCACACAGATGCACACAGACGCACACAGACGCACACAGACGCACACAGACGTACACAGACGCACACAGATGCACACAGACGCACACAGACGCACACAGGCGCACACAGACGCACACAGACGCACACAGACGCGCACAGACGCACACATACGCACACAGACGCAAACAGACGCGCACAGACTCGCACATACGAGCACGGACGCGCACGGACGCTGACGGACTCGCACGGACGCGCACGGACGCGCACGGATGCACAGAGATACAGAGACACAGGCACACTGGCGCACGGGCACACGGGCACATGAGTACACGCGCACGCGCGCACGCACACGCACACGCACACGCACACGCACACGCACACGCACACTCACACGCACACGCACGCACGCACGCACGCACGCACGCACCCACACACCCACACACACATACGCACGCACGCACGCACGCACGCACACACCCACACACCCACACACACACACACACACACACACACACACATATACCGTGAAAAATAATCGGCCAGACACTTTCAAAAGTGGTTATCTGTTGAACCACCCATTTGATTTTGTTGATTGTTTTGTGAACTGCATGTCAATTCTTCTTTAATACTGCTGTGGTTGAAATTTTAATGTAGACTTAAATTTGAAAATGTACGGAGTGCATAAATGTGAAGATGTTTTTTATCCGAAATTTGAAACACCCCGTAGATGCAACAACTACAACAGTGGGTGTCAACTGGTCTGGTGTCAAAATGTAGCCCCCTGCTCTATGAACATTTTCGACTTTTATTCTGTTATTAATGAAGATTAGTTGTTTTTAAGCCAACGGTATAAAAAAAACTAAAAGTAACATCGAAGCGTACGTTTAATCTCTTAAATCTGATAATCTCTTGCAAAAATGACCTCATTCAATCGACGTGGAGATAAGTAGTGAAAGGCTGAGGAATTGCATCGAATTCTTCTTGTATTGCAAGATCCTGGATGCTGTCAGGTAAAGCGCGTCGGCGACGAATGCGTCTCTGTAGCTGGTCCCAGAAATGTTCAATAGGATTGAGATCTGGGATGCAAGCTGGCCAAACAATTCATTAAATACGCACGCCAGATACTCGTTAACTATTCGAGTGACGTGCGGTCGTGCATTATCATGTGTTAACATGAAATCGTTTCCGACGAAATGAGAATAGATAACAACAGCGATGTGCAAATAAAGCCCGTTTTCAACAAAGATTAGTTCTGTTTGGGCGTCACTGGAAATTCCCGCCCACACCATCGCAGATCCGGTATGGTAATTGAGGCGTTCTGAAATTGTACAGTCGACAAATCTTTCTTTTCTACGCCTCTCTCGACCATCAGGAGATCGTAGACAAATGCGCGATTCATCTGTGAAAAGGATCTTATTCCATTGCTACATTGCCCAATTCACATGAAAACGCGCGAATTCCAGACTCGCTTGACGATGTCTTGAAAACAAGTCAATTTCTCGAAGTCTTCGTTGTATTGTGCTTTCACTGACTTCAACCACACTCAAAGTCCGCATTAAATATTGGTTTTGAACAGCCGTAGTTCTACGACCCCTTAAAGTATTCAGGCAAATAAAGCGAGCACTAATTGAGTCTGTATTCCGTTTTCTGCCTGAATCAACCACTCCTGGTATAGTTTACTGTTTCCATATACCGATTCCAGGCATCTTGGACTGTTGTTTGAGGAACACCCAATGTATTAGCCACAAAACGTTGACTTCGGCCATCCTCAATTAACGCTACAATACGTGCAACATCAGTTGAATTTAAGGACATTTGGTCAACTAACAATATTTGACAACTGTTACTTTGACATCTAGCATTCAAAACAAACTTGATTATTACATGAGAATTTTTGTATTCGACCACTGCGTTTGAAGCGTTTCCTTTAAAAGCGTGTAACTTCTTTGGCAACAGCTAGGTAATAACGTGAATAAAAAAAAACAAAATATTCATAAAGCAAGGGGCTGCATTTCGACACCAGTTGACATCCCCTGTTGTAGTTGCTGCATCCTACAAGGTGTTTCAGATTTCGGGTAAAAACATTTTCACATTTATGCACCCCGTATAATTTCAAATTTAACGCTACAAAATTTCACCCACAGTATTACTACAGAAGAATTGACATGTAGTTCACAAAAAATCATCAAAATTAAATGAGGGTATATATATATATATATATATATATATATATATATATATATATATACAGGGTGACCTATTAGTATGTAGACGGCAAATAACTTAAAAGGTATAAGAGATACAAAAATTGTACAGTTTTTAGAGATGCACAATCGGAAAGTATTAGTAAGTATACAGGTTCGTCCAAAAACGTGCGACATACCAAACATATAATACATATTCTATTATTCAAAATTACTTTCAAATTTTGAGATATCTTTATTTTTTTGTACAGGGTGAACAAGAATATCTAGGAATAGCAAAAAATTGGGTGTACTTATAACTACTGAAGTAAGCGTTCAAAATGCAAATCAATTTGAATAGTAAGCCTTGGATAGGCATATTGGTAAACATTAAAACAAAATAAAAGGAAACAAAGTCTGTCACTTTGGTTCATTGGCATTTAAAATTGGTAGATTTTATTTAAGTTTTCTTATTTAGATAGAATAGATTTTTATACTGAGTGAGTATCAGAAAAATTGTTTATTAGCGAGCAAAGTTTATAAGGAAAGACTTTCCAATAAACTAAGATATCCACGAGAAGAGTGGAACGTTTTGAACGAATTGGAAATGAGAGTTACGAAAAACGTGAAAGTGAAACCTGTGACGTGTGAAGCAAATGAATTCATGATTATGACGGCAGTGTTTGAAAATCCTCACACAAGTAGTCGTTAATTAAGTACTGATCTCGATATCTCTCGTACCTCAATTCAAAGCATAAAAAAAAAGTTTCACCCCTACCATATACAACTTCACCAGGAGCTTTTGGATGCTGATCATCAAAAAATAATAACGTTTTGCCAGTGTATACAAGACCAGCTTGTCGATCAGGTGAATTTTTTACAAAAAGTAATGTTTTCCGACGAAGCAAGAAATGGAACTGTAAATAAGCATAATTTCCATTATTACTCCGTCCACAACCCACATATTATGATGAAGAAGGGCAGGCAGCATAAATGGTCTCTCAACGTATGGGCTGGAATTTTAGATGGATACTTTATTGAACCCTATTTTTTTGAAAATAATTTAAATGGTGCTCTTTACTATGAGTTTTTAAGTACTCAACTTTTTGCTCTTCTTCAACATGTTCCGGTGCATATTGCCGAAGACATGTGGTTCCATCAAGATGGCGCTCCCCCTCATTTAGTTGGAAACGTTAAAGAATGGCTGAATCAACAATTTCCTGGGAGGTGGATTGGTCGAGGAGGCGTTATAAACTGGGCAGCACGCTCACCAGACCTTACACCACTGGATTTCTTTTTATGGGGAGACGTGAAAGAAATTGTATATAAAGAAATCCCAACAACAAAAGATGATATGAAAATGCGCATTCGTAATGCATTCGCATCCATAACGCTAGTTGTAAAGAAATATTTCCTATACGCTACAACGCGGAAGACGTTTTGAACACTTACTTCAGTAGTTATAAGTATACCTAATTATTTGCTATTCCCTTTTCAAACTTTTTTTTACGTAGGACCTAATTTCGATTAGTTCAATTAGTCACTTAAACTTGATTTGTGCAACAAAAGTTTGTTTTAGTAATGACTTTATTTTAAATTTATAGTGCAAGGTTTCATTTTGGATTTAACTTGTTTATTTCAATTAAAGTCTGTCTCCTTCAGACTCTTTACATGTATTCAAGTTCTGTTTAAAACTTGAAACAATTTAACATGTATTAATATTCAACGCAATTTCCATAAAATGATGGCATAACTTCTGATTCCTACGGTATAAATTATCAAATGCATACATTTTTAGAATCACGAAATATGCAATAATATACAGGGTGCTCTATTTGAAAAAATTGAGAAATTTTAAAATAGAATCTTGTTCACGCTGTATAAAAAATAAATATATCTCAAAATTTGAAAGTAATTTTGAAAAATAGGGCATATGCACTATTTTGTTACATAATTAGAACTATTGTTTATTTTCAATTGTTGAAATTGTAATTAACTAAATTAACCTTTAATTGCAATAAAAAAGTATGTTTGGTATGTCACATGTTTTTGGACGATCCGTGCGCGTGTGCGCGTGCGCGTGTCGGCGTGTCGGCGTGTCGGCGTGTCTGCGTGTCAGTATGTTGGTGTGTCGGTGTGTCGGTGTGTCGGTGTATCGGTGTGTCGGTGTGTCGGTGTGTCGGTGTGTCGGTGTGTCGGTGTGTCGGTGTCTCGGAGTGTCGGTGTGTCGGTGTGTCGGTGTGCCGGTGTGCCGGTGTGCCGGTGTGCCGGTGTGTCGGTGTGTCGGTGTGTCGTGTGTGTGTGTGTGTGTGTGTGTGTGTGTGTGTGTGTGTGTGTGTGTGTGTGTGTGTGTGTGTGTGTGTGTGTGTGTGTGTGTGTGTGTGTGTGTGTGTGTGTGTGTGTGTGTGTGTGTGTGAGAGAGAGAGTGTGTGTGTGTGTGTGTGTGTGTGTGTGTGTGTGTGTGTGAGCCGCGCGTGCGTGCGTGCGTGCGTTTGTGCGTGAGTGTGCGCGTGCGCGTGAATGTCAGCGTGTGCGTGTGCGTATGCCTGTGCGTGTGCGTATGCGTGTGCGTGTGCGTGTGCGTATGCATGTGAGTGTGCGTGTACGTGTGCGTGTGCGAGTGGATGTGTGTGTATGGGTGTGTGGGTGTGCGTGTGGTGTGTGTGTGTGTGAGGGTGTGTGTGTATGTGTGTAAGTGTACGTGGGTGGGTATGTGTGGGGATGTGTGTGCGGATTGCGAAAGTGCGTGTGTGTATAAATATAGTGCAAATATATCTTACTTACCGTTTCCCTCATTTTCTGTAGTAAAAACATCAGATTTTTTGGCTGAAAGCGACACAACATTAAGAATTACAACGTAACATTTATCAACAACTTACGACAGAGGAAATCCATAGGACAGCAACGAACATTAGGGTCTACGTATATAGGAGCGCAATTTTTCTTAATATTTTGTGAGTGATGGATCTCCGTTTCACAAGGTTCTACAGTACAAAATGGTTCTTCAAGTTTGCCGTTAAATCCTTTTTGACAAACGCAACTTTTACAGCTATCTTTGGGAGAGAAACGTTGTCCTTCTTTGTAAGTGACCCCGTCCAGTTCACAAGTAGTAACATTATCAAATGGCGCTAAAAAGCAATATACAGTTTCATTGTTTCAGATTTATATATAACCTACGACAAATTTCTCCATCAGCACAGCATTTGCCTAGCTTATAAGTTTGATGACATCCAGGGCCTAAGTAGTTTTGAAAAAATTCTGGACAATCATATGCAGGACATATAAACGTTGAACTAAAATTAGTTTTTAATTTAAAACTGTCAGCAGTTACATTCTACAGAAATAAACTAACTTTTCACTACAAGTACAAGCTCCATTGCACTCAACACCTTCCACTGTGTCCTCGTCTATATTTAATTTTTTTCCTTGGAAATAACAAAAATCGCCATTTTGTTCAAGATGGCGGCAATCATAGCTTGATGCGCAAATATCATCTGGTTTATCTTTATTTGGTTTGCATCCTATGAGTAGATAAAAATTGTCTCCATTTCCTTTGCACAATTCAGTGTCACCTGCAAAAAAATACTTTTATGACTCTTAGATAAAAATAAATTAAAATATGCAGTTTTAAAACGAATTTGATTTAGGTAATTATTAACACAGACTAAATGTGCACAAACAGATAATGAAACCACAAAGTGACTGATGTAGATGTAAAAAATACGGCGAATCGGAAGCAACCTGATGTAAACTTGATTTAGGAGTAGTAAATGAGTATTATTAATCCTATCTTTAGGTTTATTCGAAGAAGATGAAATTTTTTAAATTAAGATTTAAAACATAAGGACAAAGAAAATAATTGTTTGAACAAGACACCATCTTCCAACACACAGTATTTATGCTCTCTAGTCTAAGTACAAATGTAGTGATTGTTTAGGATACGTTTTTAGGCGTCCCATGTCATAGAGAATGCGATAGTGTCAGAAAAAAGATAAATAAAAAAAATCAGTTTCAAGTTCTTACAGTTTTTTCGCTGGTCCGAATTTTATTCACATCAGAAAAAAATCTGTGGAGGCGTTGGATCCCCGTAAACACATACATATTTGAACAATTTTGAATATGCTGTTGTGTGCTACATTTTCACTCTTGAATTGGTTAAAAAGGTCGGACTATTGTTTGCCAATAGAAATTTCTTTTCACTTCTTTATTTTTTTACTGGTTGTATATTTGTTTTTACAGAGGTTTTTTTTTTTTTAGTAACCAACAACATCCGACCCACCACGACGCCGAAAGAAATCCAAGGCATCGTCAAGAAGCTGAAGCCTAGGAAAGCACGGGACCAGACTCATGAGGCCCACGAGGAACATCTCCATGTTCGGTCAGGACATCCCATGGAGGGATTCCGTGAAGTACCTGAGGCTCCTCATGGACAGGAAGCTCCGATGGAACCAGCACGTCACAGACAGAAGAGCCAAGGCCTACGGCAGCATCAAGAAGGTGTATCCGCTTATGGGGCGAAACAGCGTCCTAACCACCGACAACAAGATGCTGATCTACAAGTCGATCATTCGCCCGATGCTGACCTACGTCTACGAAGCATGGGCATACGCCGCTCCTTCGTACATCAAGCGGCTTCAGAACATCCAGAACAAGTGTCTTCGGATCATCACCGACGCTCCCTGGTACGTCAGGAACGATCGACTTCACAAGGACCTCAAGATGGCCACCCTAATGGAATTCATGAAAACCGCCGCAGCCAACCAGAAGATGGTACTAGCGGCCCATACAAATCACGTCATCGCGGGATTATGGAACTATGACGCCAACGACGAGACGAGGCACAAGAGGCCGAAGATCGTGCTGTGTTGAGTGATATGAAATATATACCATGTAGTTATATACCTATTTGTTGTTACATATCTTAAGTTAGTATAAGTTAGGTAGGAATGAAATGACATGTATATACTATGCCATGAATAAAGCAAGGTCCGATAAAGGTATAGGGAGCATCTGCCTAGTATACCGTAGCCCTACCGATTAAAATGAAAAAAATGAGTAACCAACGAAACGCTTGCGAAGCTTCAAAGTGCTGCGCTTATTTATCCAAGTGGGTTATAGCAGTAGTATAAAATATGGTTACTGACGTTTTAAATTGAGTAACGGCTAGGTATTGCCCTCCATTTGTCAAAGCTACTACCATAATGTTAACTTGATTTGGCAAAAAGACTTCATTTATCCGTTCTATTAACTGTTGCTTTAAATTTGATAGAACTATGTATACTTCCACTACTGAAGATTTTCAGATTCCACTTCAGCACACATTTCCCCTGGCAGCGAGAGTAACTCTGTAATGGTTTGAACATTTTTAATATTTTTTCTATCGAAAGTAACAACGCCAATCATCTGGCTTAACTGCATCTCAACAGTTTGTGGTATTTAACATAAACAAATTCACAAAATTGTATTAATTATTCAACAATAGTATAAATGTAATAAGCCATAGATTTACACAACAATGACGAGACGATGATGATGTTTAAATACGGTTATGAAGTATATGAGTAGCACAGTTCACCCAAACTAGAGGTATTATAAGTAACTGTTGAACTTTATAGTGGCCGTTACACGGTCATTAATAATGACATTACTTTATCAGAATGACATTAATAATGATTGTGTAAGGTCGACAAAGTTGGAATGACGGGCAGTAATGATGCGAATCCGGATTTTCTGATCTTGGCACCTCATTACCTTAAACGGGAGGGGATAATGTCATTAATATGATAGTGCAAGGTGCGCTACATCACTACTTCGTTTATGACCGGAAGTCGTCGAGTCAACATGTCGATGCCGGAGGAAAATGATTGTGCTGAAATTGGAGTAGGTCTTTTACAAAGTTTTATTGCAACCTACGAAGAATTGCCTGTATTATGGAACCCTACAAATTCCAATTACAAAAATAAAGTTAAAAGGAATGCCGCACTCAAGAAACTGCTATCCATTTATTAAAAATGTAAGCCTGGAGCAACAATATCTGACATCAGGTGTAAAATTAATACACTGAGATGCAATTATAGGAAAAAATAAAAAAAAATAGAGGACTCGAAAAGGTCAGGGACTGGAGCCAACAATGTATACTCACCGTTGTCGTGGGTTTTCCACGCATTGAAATTTATCAACAATTTTGAGCAACCTGTTGCCATTGGGAACTCACAAGTAAATAAAACGCAGTAATTTATTAATTCATTAATTATATTGGTTAATTTTTCATTTACAAATTACAAATTAGTAGGCTACTGAATTGCGCAATATCATGCAATACGTCATCCGTAGGGTTTATAAATACATTTGCAGGTTTCTACTGTTTCATTACAGATTCAGTGTTAAAAAGGTGTGAATAGTCTGAAAACTTATATTTTCTGGACAGATTTTGTAAAAGTGTTATCACAATTTGTAACTACAATTTGCCCTCATTGTTGTAATAGTTACAGAATCTTTCCCGTGTTGTTTTGGCATCCGCCCCACAGTTTTTGTTAAGGGTGCTTTGTAAATTAACAAGATCATACTCAGTTATTTCGGCTGTACCAGTGGAGAAATATGATTGTTGGGATTCCTTTGCCAGAAAATTATGCGAGTAGCAGCATGCCATTGCAACCGTTGATGCCTTTTGTGGTTCCAAATTTACTGGCTTTTGTGATAACCTTTGATTGAATGCTAACCGTTCTGCAGTCAATGTCTTCTGAGAATAGGGTTTCATTAAGTTTATACGTAATGCAAACGCTTCATCGCCAACAAAAACGTATGAGAAATGTTCAGTAGCATTAGGTAATGATGCAGGTTCCGGTATATTTAAACCATCTTGTTGCAAAAAGGCGCCAAATGTAGAGTAGTATAAAACGCCACCATCTCATATTCGCCCATTCATCCCTGAATAAACCATGATAAACTCTTTTTTTGCGTTAACTAATGCCAGTAGCACAATGCTGAAGAACCCTTTGTAGTTGTAATAAAGAGACCCTGAATTAGCCGATTTCTCAATTGCAATATGTTTGCCATCAAGTGTGTCCCCAAATTCGTAGGCTATTTCACTCCACTCTTTCAGATGTTGTTGGCAACTGTAACGTAGGGAAGAGTGTGTATTATAAAACAAAGTGCAACATGCATAATTTGTTTCAGGCACAATTGGATGAAGGAAAAGAAGACGAGGAAAATGAAAATCCCTCCCAAATACAGGAAACTCCCAAAAAAGCCAGGAGCATCCGCCCCATTGAGCTATTGCAAAAGGCATAGGGTGAAAATTTTCTTCGGTTACACCCCCAGCAAAGAATTTTCGCAGAGAAAGCAATTAATGATGTATTATTTGAGGCCAGTCAGGGTACTTTATATAGACATTCTGCAAAAATTAACCAGGGATATTCATACCATAATTGAGCAGTTGTCTCACCGGTGGACAGTGTGGGTATCCTCGTTTATGGGCCATCGCCCCAACAGCAAGGATCCAGTACCGACCAAAGTGATACACTGGCGAACTTTTTTTCCAGTCATGAATAACTGGAAAAATATTTTATTAGTGCATAATTCAAAAAGAATTTTGTGTAATATAGTTTCGTTTTCTTTCACGTATATATGTAAATAAAAATTAATCATTTCCCTTTTGCAATTATCTTTGTAAATAAATACTAATGTTTGAAAGACTAGTTGTCTGTACCTTATGTGTTCCTACGTCAGACATCCGATCTTGATGAAAATTGGGAGTAAGTCCTTGTCAAATCCAGGAAGGTTTCTAAAAAAGTAGCCTTTTAAAAAAAATTTGTCGACATGGCTCAAGGCTGCACATTGTGTATAGGTCGTTTCCCAAAAGAATTAAAAAAAATTTATAATCCTTCCTTGGTTTGACAACGAACTTACGATACGGAAATTGACAAAAGAGTACTTACCCTCAAGTAATCTGGCAGAACATATATAAGCACCTCACACGTTTCAGTAATAGCAGCGCTTATTGACTACTGTGACATAATTGCTGAAAACTTGAGATTTTCAAAGTTTCTCCCAGTGGCAAGGTACCTTAATGTAACTGCTAGTCTTTCCTTTACTGGCAAACACTGTCTCATATTTGTATCTTTTCGGAATAAAAAAGGTGTAACTAATTTCAGCAATTTATCGAACGTGATGTCATTCATACGGAAATAGTTTTTGTAGTCCTCTGGCTCGGTGTCTCTAATTTCATTCAATAACAAAATATGAGAATACTGATCACGTTTTTTCAGCTAGTCCTTTATCCAACATTTACGCTTTACTCGCCGTTTTATAGATAATGCCATAATTATAGCGACACAAGCGGTTTTATATGGATCCATTTTATTATCTTCGTCTAAGCTAAACAGAGACCACAACTATACTGAAGGAAAGTAATGACAGTAAAAATGATTGAGTAGGGTTTTAAGAGTGATGAAAATCTGGAATGAAGTGAATTTAGCCAGTAATGTCATTACTGGTAATGTCATTTTTAATGACCGTGTGAGGGCCGCATATCAACGACGTTATTTTGGCCATGTCTTGCTGCTCCTTTATAATTGCAATTTGTGTTGTCAGCGCACATTGCCATTACTACTGTTAATTCATACTTGTCAACTGTATTAAAATTTCACCTGAAAGATCTTGAACTTCGAAAAGCTTTACTTGAATGCCTTTGTCTTTAATGCAAATCTTACAAGTATAGAACGAATGATTGTGTTCACGTTGTGGTATGATCAATCGCAACTAGATTTTGTTCTCCATTTCCAAATGTGTCCTTACGAAAATAAGGCGACACTTTGCTACTACTAGAAGTAGAAATATCTGCATTTTTATGCTTAAGTGTCGATATGTGTTGAACAATACCCCCCTGTCCACTATGTGCAAGTGAAAACTGTGCGTAACATTTTAACCACCTTACATCACTCTCTGAGGCCTTTTTAATAAATGGATATTCACTTACCAAATCTTTATTGAATTTATATTTTATTTTTGGCATTTTTTGATTTTCTACCGTCCTAGATGCACCATAACATTATTTATTTAAAATCAAGTATTTATTAACATTTAACTTTAACTTGCCAACTATTTTCACAATATTTATATATACGCACCGGTATATTTATTTTCCACACATCATAGCACCTTGGTAAGCAAATTCTTCTCGCGATAGACGTGATACTTAAATACTGCCTCATAAGCGGGGCGCGTGCTATTTATTTAAGTCAACGAAGGTGCTAGATGAGTGTCGTAAATTGTAGAACTATTGATGTCACCCTATTATGTTTTATCTGAAGGTCGCCCTATCATTTTCGTACTTTCTAGATTTTGATTAATTCCTTCTAAGCAATGAAATGTCAGAAACAGGATAAAAGTAGACTTCGTGGTCAATAAGAAACATGTAGATAATTTATTAAAATACATATACAAAATACGTGTTGCGGGGCTGTCCCTTATAATTCGGGACGAATGGTCGCCCTATGTGAAAATTAAAGGAAATGAAATAATGAATTTTTTAGGATAATCATTCACACTTTCTTGTAATTCTTTCGTAATGGAAATATGTAGCACTGTAAAATTGATAACAATAATCTATGTCAGATGGACGTTTAAACCTTCATAGATGTTAATAGACATCTGGATGCTAACTCGAAAAAAATTCCAAAGGGGTCCACTACTATAAAAATATTATTTCCTACCGCCATATATGAAAGTAATACATATCGTACAATTAACCGTACAGAAAATAACAGTACTAAAACACGTGTAACTTTTACTTTCACATTGTTTTTCTATAAATTACCGTAGCAACTACCGGTTGTCATCGGCCTGACAAGGTGGTCGGTCAAAGTCGCCACGATTACTGCTATTCACATAAAGTATATCTTGTAATTGTTTAATTTTTGATCAATAAAACATTAAGAAGGTCATTTTGCATGGCCCAAGGACAAACAGTGTACATTAATCTTGCACAAAAGTGTCTATCCTGCAATCACGGGATTCTCACACTCGGGCTAACTCCCTCGTGTTAAAATTCACGTATTGTGCGACATCTACCGCTTTCGTAACTCGTTCTGTAATATATTATAACCCAGTTTAAGCATTCTAACCTTATATAATAATTTTCGAATGTTTATTTCGTTTCAACTTAGAAAAACTGTATAAAGATTGATTTATCTGTAAGAAGTATCTACACATTTTCCTATAAAGTTGATAATTATTTCAATATTAAAGAAAGTTTAATAAGCATTTAAATTCCACATTAGGATAATTTACTGCCAGAAACAGTTACAAATAGCCCCCCTCTGCCCTAGTGAATTTTTTTTCCAAAGTTTAACCAACTACAAGAAAAATAAAATCAAATTAAATGCAAAATTACAAGATTACACGATTTATCGTTCTGGACTAATCGAAAACTCACACACACACGCACGCACGCACGCACGCACGCACGCACGCACGCACGCACGCACGCACGCACGCACGCACGCACGCACGCACGCACGCACGCACGCACGCACGCACGCACGCACGCACGCACGCACGCACGCACGCACACGCACCACACACACACACACACACACACACACACACACACACAACACACAACACACGCACGCACGCACGCACGCACCACACACACACACACACACACACACACACACACACACACACCCGACACACACACACACGCACGACGCACGCACGCACGCACGCACGACGCACGCACGCACGCACGCACGCATGAACGCACGCACACACCCACACACACACACACACACACACACACACACACACAACACACACCCACACACACACGCACGCACGTACGCACGCACGCATGCACGCACGCGCGCACGCACGCGCGCACGCGCGCACGACGCACGCACGCACGCACACACACACACACACACACACACACACACAACACAACACACACACACACACACACACACACACACACACACACACACACACCACACACACGCACGCACACACACACGCACTACGCACGCACGCACGCACGTACGCACGCACGCACGCACGCACAACGCACGCACGCACGCACCACACACACACACACACACGCACGCACGCACGACGCACGCACGCACGCACACTACCACACATACACACACACACATACACAATACACAATACACACACACACATACAACATACACATACACATACACATACACATCATACACACATACACAATACACACATACACATATACACATACACACATACACACACACATACACACATACACACATACACACACACATACACATACACACACACACACACACACACACACACACACACAACACACATACACACATACACACATACACACATACACACATACACACATACACACACACACACACACACACACACACACACACACACACAACACACACACACACACACACACACACACATACACACATACACACATACACACATACACACATACACACATACACACATACACACATACACACATACACACATACACACATACACACATACACACATACACGCATACACGCATACACGCATACACGCATACACGCATACACGCATACACGCATACACGCATACACGCATACACGCATACACGCATACACGCATACACGCATACACACATACACACATACACACATACACACATACACACATACACACATACACACATACACGCATACACGCATACACGCATACACGCATACACGCATACACGCATACACGCATACACGCATACACGCATACACGCATACACGCATACACGCATACACGCATACACGCATACACGCATACACGCATACACGCATACACGCATACACGCATACACGCATACACGCATACACGCATACACGCATACACGCATACACGCACACACGCACACGCATACACTCATACACGCATACACGCATACACCATACACATAACCATACAACACATACAACCATAACACACACACATACACACATACATACACAACAATACAACACACACACACATACACACATACACAACAAAATACACACAACACACACACACAACACATATACACACACAAACACACACAACACACATACACAACACACACACACACACACACATACACACAAACATCACACACATACACACACACACACACACACACACACACACACATACACACACACACACACACTCACACACACACATACACACATACACACACACACACATACACACACACACACACACACACATCACACACACACACATCACACACATCACACATGCACACATGCACTACATGACACATGCACAATGCACACATGCACACATGCACACATGCACACATGCACACACACATGCACACATCACACATGCAACATCACATGACACATCAACACACATGCACACATGCACATACACATGCACACATGCACACATGCACACATGAATACACATCACACATGACACACATCACATCACACATGCACACATGCACACATGCACACATGCAACACACAATACACATGCACACATACACATGCAACATGCACAATGCACACATACACATGCACACAACGCACACACAACATAACACACAACACACACAACACACAACAAACACACAAACACACATACACAACACACAACACACATAACACATACACATACACACATACACACATACACACACAACAATACACATACACACATACACACACATACACACAACACAACACAACATACACACATACACACACTACACACACACACACACATACACCATACACCAACACATACACGCATACACCATACACCAACACCATACACCATACACCATACACCATACACACATACACCATACACATACACACATACACATACACACATACACATACACATCAGCATACACATACACATACACATACACATACACATACATACACCACACTACACACATACACATACACATACACACATACACATACACATCACACACACATACACACACACACACATACACATCACACACACATACACATACACACACAACACATACACACATCACACATACACACATACACACACACACACACACATACACACACATACACACATACACATCATACATCACATACACACACACACATACACACACACATACACACACATACACATACATACACACACATACAAACAGCATACACCATACAACACATACACATACAACAATACAACACATAACAATACAATACACAACATACACATACACACATAACATACACATACACATAACATACACACACACACAACAAAACAACACATACACATATACACAACACAAAACATAACAATACAAAATACACATAAATAAACATACAATAACACATAACAAATAACATAAACACAACACAACACATACATACACACAACACAACACACACACTACAATACACATACAACAAACACATAACACATACACAACAATACAAACACACATACACACACAATACACAAAACACATACACAATACAACACATAACACATCACACATACACATCAACATACACATAACACATACACATACAATACAATACACATACACATCACAATACATACATACAATCACAATACACATACACAATAAATCAACACATACATAACATAATACACATAAATAAATAAATAATAACATACACATAACATACAATCACACATACACATATCACACATAACATCACAATACAACATAAAATATAACATAATATATACAATCAAACATAAATACACATAACACATACACATACAAACACATACACATCACACATAACACACAACATACACACATACACATACAATAACATACATCACAATACAATACACATCAACATAACACATCACACATCAACATACACATACAATACAATCAACATATAATACACATAAATAAATCACACATAAATCACATACAATCACACATACACACAACATCAAATACAATACACATACACATACAATACATAAACAATAACACAACACATCAACATACACATCATACACACAAACACATACACACACAATACACAACAACATACATACATAACAATACACACATACAACATACACATAACACACACACACAACACAATACACATACAAACAACACACAACACACAACACAAACATACACACATACACAACAACACACACACAAATACAACAACACAACACATACACACACACAACACACACACACACACACAAACACAACACACAAACACAAACACAACACACAACACACAACACAACAAAACAAACACATCACAATAACACATAACAAACAAAAAAAACACAACAACACACAACACACATAACAACAACAACACACACACACACACAACAATACACACAAAAAAAAAAAAAAAAAAACACAAAAAATAAATAAAAAAAAAATAAATAAAAAATACACACATGCACACATCACATGCACACATACACATGACACATCACACATCAACACACATCACAATGCACACATAACATGCACACATGCACACATCACACATCACACATCACACACAACACACACACACACACATCACACATCACACATCACACATCACACATCACACATCACACACTACACACACACACACACATCACACATCACACATCACACATCACACATCAACATCACAATAACACATCACACATCACACATCACACATCACACATGCACACATCACACACACACATCACACACACATCACACATGCACACATGCACACATCACACACACATACACACATCACACATCACACATCACATCACACATACACATGCACACATGCACACATGCACACATGCACACATCACATACATCACATCACACATCACACATGCACACATGCACACATACACATGCACACATCACACATGCACACATCACATCACTACACACATCACATCACACATCACACATCACACATCACACACATCACAACAACACACATACACATCACACATACACACACACACATACATCAATATACACACATCACACATAACACATAACACACATACACACACACACACACACACACATACACATACACACATACATACACATACACATAACACACACACACACATACACATACACACACACACACATACACATACACACACACACACACACACAACACACATACACACACATACACTACACAACACACATACACACTACACACGTACACACTACACAACACAGTACACACGTAACACACGTACACACGTACACACGTACACGTACACACGTACACACGTACACACGTACACACGTACACACGTACACACGTACACACGTACACACGTACACACGTACACACACGTACACACGTACACACGCAAAACCGGTACAAACGTACACACGTACACACGTACACACGTACACACGTACACACGTACACACGTACACACGTACACACGTACACACGTACACATACACACATACACACACACACACTACACACATACACACTACACACATACACACATACACACATACACACACAACAACACACATACACACACATACACACATACACATACACACATACACACATACACACATACACACACACACACACACACACACACACACACACACACACACACACACACACTCACGCACGCACCCACGCAGCCACACACATACCGGGTTTTAAATAATTGTCGGATCTCGGCTTTACACACCAACTATCCCGTTTTTTACACATACCGTATTTTAGGGGATATTAGGTTTTTATGGCGACCCGATATTTAATGTTGAATTTCGTTTTGTATAAATAACGATAGTTATGTTTTGTCGCCCAAGGAATGTAAAAAACCCGATAACTGTATCTATTGTTTAAATTGTGTGTGACCCGAAAATCTTGTTACGTGCAGAATTTGTTTATGATTTGCGCTATTGCCAGATGTTGTTAACCAGTTCCACCTGATTGTTGAAAGCTGACTTGAGTTACTTTGCGTTATACTACCTTATAGGTTAACGTGCTATATTTATGTTTGGAACCTTTAATTGATGAAGTTGTCTATATTTTCTTCGGATATGTTCGTTATGCTTAGTTAATTACGTAATTTGTAATTTATAGTATCTAGAACTTATGAAAAAATTATTCCCGAGCAGTTCGGGGTGTTGTTGCAATAAGGGCATAAAACACAATTTTTTTAAATTCTTATTACTTTTAATCTTAATTACTTCAATGTAGGTATATCAATGTTTTCATCTTATAGGGCAAAGCTGAGCATATTCTCTAATTGTTCGACACATAAGGTAACATTAATTGTAATTGTGTGCAGTTATTTTGAATCAATAAGTGCTCTACACTAAGTTTAATAATGATTTTAGTTATGTGTAAGTGTGTGTTTTTTGTTTATTGAGGATTTTAAATCTATTAAAAATATTGTTTTACTGTTTATTTTTTCCAAGTTAAATTTTGGAGCAGTTCACATAGACGCCATAATCTGTTTTAGTAAATTAAGACTGTTCTACGTAAAACAGGGGGCCTTTTATGGGACACAACAGAGTCGATCACAGTAGAGTAGAAGCCAAGGAAGAGTAACCAAAATATATAAAAAAATCAAACATCCTTTGAACAACAAATTGAGGATTGGACGATTGACAAAAACTGAGATCTGCTACTGATATGATTTCTAAAGATTAGGCTTCAAAACTATATACCAGAAAATCCAAGTACCTAATATGTTTCATAAGAATTTACTTGTTACACCTAATTTAAACATCGGCAATTATGAGCCTTCACCATTTCGTAATTATAACAGACTTTTCACTGACACACGCTAATATATTATAAGGCATATCCTAGTTTTAAACCAAATACGTTAAGTGCAATACTAAGCTGTATTTTTTTTTATGGTTGTGGACCTGAACAGGCTAAATTTGGCCTATCGTGCTAAAGCAGTCAGGAACACTTAGGAGGATGGATAGAGGGATAATGAATTGCCAATAGATGCCTATGAACAGCTACCTCAAATTTTCTCATATCATAAGTGAAAGGAAAACAGGAACTAGGGAGATCATTCCAGAGTTTAGAAGCCGTGTAGAAAAATGTGGATTACGCCCGTTTGGTACGACAAGTGGAGATTTGTACTGCATACTGATGACATGAATGAGCGAACCGAGTGTTTCTCGCAAAAATAGCCCGAGATGGTATCAAAGAATATAATTCAGCAGCACAATAGCCTTTGTAATAACGATAATACAAAGAAAGAACTGAAACCATCCTTCTATGCTCAAGGAACTGTATGTGAGAAGTTAAGGATGGGTCATTTATAAGCCTAATCGCTCTCTTTTGAATACGATCAACGATATCGAGAGCGTATTGGGGAGCACTAACCCAAAGGTAAGAATTATATTCCAGATGAGGCCGAATTTGGGCCTTATACAGCAGAAGGAGTTGCCGAGAGGTAAAGTACTGCTTAGATCTGTACAAAAAGCCTATTTTATAAGCAGCTGTTTTGGTAGCTGACAGAAGATGGTCAACCCATGAGAGATTTGAAGATACAGTCATACCCAACAGAGTAATAGTGTCTGAAAACCTAAGAACTGATCCATTCATACTTACAACAGGAAATGATAGTCCGTATAAGAAATTTTATTGATTGTGAAAACTAATTATTTTCGTTTATTTTGTTCCTTTAGAGAAAATTCAAACATTAATTTGTATATTTAATTAATTAAAATGTATTTGCTGCATAAAACGGAATACGGGCGTTCTCTAGCGACTTAAAAGCAAAAGTGCTCGACAGGAAGTTGATATTTGTAATATTTATTTATTTTCGTATTAAAATCTTTTACAAATGATACTTATCTAAAATTGAATTATATTTTACAAAGATTACAGTGTTTGTTATAAATTTGAGAGCTTTTAGAATCTAAAGACTTTATTGATTATCTTTATCGAAACTTGTTTGAAATTTATCTTTCATAAAGGATATACTCACAAAGTATGGTTTAGTGCCCCTTATCCAGTACCTTTATTTGTTAATCAGCCTAACGCATGGTAAAACTAATAAATAATAAATTAGAAGATAGGTCAAAAATGAAACATAAAGGACACTATTGAGGTTATACCTTTCATGAGATTAGTGATATAAATATTTACATATTTGGTTTTCATTTTATGAAAATTGTAATACTCTATATACATAGTTTAGATAAGAAAATTCAAAATAATAGTGGCTTCTACCAAAAAAGTTTTTTATACTTCCATCCGGCAATGCTAGCTTACAAATCCTTAAAATCACACAGAAACTCATTGTTTCAGGCCTAGTTCGCCAAAACGTTAAAAGTTTTAGTTTGGTACCATTGATTTTTCATACCTGAACATTTTCTGACAGCTTTCGTGCATATTAAAGTCTTTTGACACTTTGATGTACAATAATGCCAGCATAACTCAATTTATTTGTCATTGTTTCTGGCCTAGTGATAAAAATAACATTTATTATCCTGAAAATTGACAAAAAGGTTATTTTTTCAAGCGTAAGCTGGTAAATCAGGCTAACAGAACCTAACATATGGAGGTGTCGCCAAACCATTAAAAAATAACTATGGAACTGTAAAAATGTTGTATGTGACAGCTAACAAATTGCGTTCTCTGTCAAAGTAAGTTGGAAAATCGCTCCATGTTCTCATTAAAGCTACGTTAACTTGCAGTTTAAAGTTAATTGAAATTAAAGTTAAATTTCAAGAAGCGTAATTGAAGAAATTAGGCGTTTCATTTTCACTGTCAAACTTACAGAATGGCAAATGTGAGGTCTCCATAGACATCTTATAAATGTCCTATTTTTACATAACTTTAAAATCAATTACTTTAAATGCATAATAATCTGCAAGAAAATAAATTTTATCCTTAAGAATGGCCTGGTTTTTATTTTTCTAAGATTTTAGAAAGAAAATACTTGATATTAATACTTTTTTGGAACCATATGTAAATGGTAAACTACTACACCGTAAAAACAGATGTCACATTATATATTGGATGTACAAAAAGCATTTGTCAGTGAGAAGAAGTGAGGATTTAGTCGTTTCAATGGAACACTATGCACGTTGCTTTAGTTTGCAGAGAGCAAAAAAGATATCATATAAACTTTGTTTTTTAATCTGACAATATTTCAAAGAGGGTGATTTTTTTTACGGATATACGTGTTAGGTCAGCCTGAATATCCAAATCTACAATGTGGAACTGTTTTGCGTGCTTTTAAGAGGTTTGGAAAAAGATAAATATCAGTAAAACTTGTGATGTGTCACAGTAGTTGTACCTTTTAGTGTATTATTCTCTTATTTTCAAAATTAATTAAAATTTCCTATTCCTAAACATGCATCTGATAATACGTAGTGTTGAAATTACAGTATTAACAAGAAATTAGGATTTTTTACCAAATAATAACTTACAAAAATAACTCATACTGTTAGAAGTGATGACCATTAACTAGTGTCAGATATAAATAGTAATTATTTCGATTAGTAGATTATTAGTGTCATTTCACAAAGAAAGGAGTACAGAAATATTGAAATGTGAGATGTGTGCTTTGGGATCTTGCTGGAAGAAACTCCTTCGAAGCAAGACGTCTTTATGAAGAAAGATAATCCTGTGATACCAAGTCATACGACATTTGTTCGTTTTCATTCACGGCTAAGTGACCTATACCGCAATTTAGAAAATTATTATCACTTTTATTAAATACACAAATAACAAGTTTACCTTGAGTAGGATTTGAACCTACGACCTGTACTTTGCTAGAGTACCGCGCAAACCATCTGCACCATCGAGATTCAAGACCCAATCGATGTAAATTTTGCCTTTTTGTATGTAGAACTGATGTAAATTCTAAATATAATAATATTCGAGTGGGATTTGAATCTATGACATGTACTTATTCGTTTATAACAAAACTTATAATAATGTTGATATAAACTTTTCTTCTTATTTCTGTGTCAGGAACACTCTTTTAAAAATTTATTATAAGTTTTGTTATGAACAAATAAGTTCAAAGGTAAATATGTAATTAAAAGAGATTCAAGCCACAACCGATGTAAATTTTGCCTTTATGTATGTAGAACTGATGTAAATTCTAAATTTACGTCAGTTATGCAATTAACTTTTTTTTCTGATTTGCTCATTTTACAACGTTTGGCAAAGATTCGCCAAGATCGGCTATAATGTCTGTATGTGTGAATTTATGAATGTATGTGGCCACGATACCTTCAGAACGAAAAAACGTAGGTACTTAAAATTTCGTATTTAAGCTTATCTTCATTTCTCTGGGAGCTGATTTGATTTTGGAAGAAATTCAGTGGCGGAGAGAGAGGTGTTTACTACGAGCTATTTTTGGTCTTTCATACATAAAAATACCAATATATAAACTTTAAACATAGATTAATTATGTTCTGTGCAATTTTTTGAAACGACGCGCAATTTAGTGGCATAAAATTCCTAAAGTAGAATTTAAGTGTTTGTTAAATATTTTTGGATATCTGAATAACGATTTATTTTATAAGAAAATATGTGGACATGTCTTTTTAAAGAACTTTTCTTTATAGTCTCTTAGTATAAAGCGAAATAAGTCTAAAAATTAAATAAATGAAGTGATTGAAACATTAATTTCATTTACGCAAAATGTTTAACTAATCATTGCAAAATAATATTTACAACACTAAGTTAACATTGTATACAGGGTCCGCCTTAGGGAGCTGATCCTATGAGTATCTGCTAAACCAAAATTACTATAATTTTGAAAATTTGGTGACAGTGTAATGATGTTAGAGCTAACTCATCTAAAATATTTTCACGTTCGTACCACTTCCGGCTATACCGGAAGTCGGTACTTAGTCGCTTATTTTAAATGGAACACCTCGTATATTAATACATTTTTGGATTCTATGTGGAATTTTAAGGTAAGTTTGTTAAATAAACTAGATACGAAATTTCAGTCGTTTAAAAAAAAACATTTTTCTAAAAAAATTGACAGATGCGGTCTTAGTAATAACTCGTTAATTGTTCTGTTCCTGTCAAACAATTTGAATAAAACTATGAGGTGTTGTAGGCAAAGGTTTATTGCAACAGTCTCCAAAAATGACATTTGTATTTTTCATAAAAATAAAATTATGAATGTCTAAACTTGACTATCAAAAAATGCAAGTTACTCAAAAAAATCAAATTGAAACCCCTATTTTTTATGACTCAGATCGATTTAACGTCAAAAATTAAGGTAAGTTTGTTTAAAGCTTTATTTGCCTAAACGTAACAGTTTCATACTTATTATCAAAAAAGTCCCTATTTTAAAATTTGTGATAAAAATGAGCTACATACTTAAATCTAGTATTCCTTGTTCGTGGTCACCATGGAAACCAAATAATTGAGAATTGAAATAAAGAAAAATATTTGAAAAAGTTAC
This sequence comes from Vesta saturnalis, assembly GCA_036346205.1. Classification (NCBI taxonomy): domain Eukaryota; kingdom Metazoa; phylum Arthropoda; class Insecta; order Coleoptera; family Lampyridae; genus Vesta; species Vesta saturnalis. The sequence continues at coordinate 3,700,239 of JARFJB010000047.1, forward strand.
TGCAAAAAATTATAAAAATTGATAATTTTGTGATCCAAAAGTCATTTTTGCCAAATAGAAATTTTCTAAGTAATTTTTTTCAAATTCGATATGCAACATAAGTGTAAAAATTTAATACTTTATGAGTAAATCGGTACAAACTACTTTTTACTGCGGAGGTAGTAACTACATACTTATCAGTGCATTCTTACACGATAAAGTTGCTTATTTAGTATTTCTTGCTCGTGATCAAATGTAAATTAATTTACAATAAATGTTCAAAATGTTGCCCGTTAGACGCAAGACATTGTTGAACCCGTCTTATAACGGCTTCATTTGTAGCCCTTTGAATTTCTTGTGGAGAAAGAGAATTGAAGGCATTTTGCACTCTTGTAATGCAATCTTCTTTAGTCGTTAGTGGTGTAGCATAAACAATATTTTTAATTCGACCTCAAAGATAAAAATCCATTGGCGTAAGATCAGGTGACCTAGGTGGCCATGGAAAGGGACCATCATTGGCAAACCAACGATCTTCAAAAATTTCATAAAGTTTCATGGAAACAGCGTTGATGTTGTGAGGGGGCGCACCGTCCTGTTGGTACCATAAATTTTCCCTTTCTAGATTTAATCGGGGTTGAATTCGAGTGTTTAATATCTCAAGATAATTTTCTCCTAGAAATTAAATTTGTAATCATAAATTGCAACAATCAACTGTTTTCAACCACTCAAATTTTCGTTGTAAAAATACACGTCAAAGATTTCGTTATTCCGAATAGCACAAAATACGTTAAAATTCCAAATTTCCTAAAAATGACATTCGCGAATTGGATTGCTATTTTCGTTATTCCAGTAATACGAGTTTCGGCGATTAACTGCCATTTTTCGTAAATTTAGATTCGTCCGTCCATATGATATTAGTCAAAAAATCAGGAATTTCTTGTATTTTGAGCAAAATTGTTTCACAAAATTCGATACGTTTCAAGAAATCCGCTTCTTTCAAATGTTGAACTAATTGTATACAGTATGGTCTAAACTTATGTTTCTTAAGAATTTTTCTGATAGTTATTGGTGTTAAGCCAATATCTGTTTTCGCGTCGTCTATGGAATTACAAGGATAGGCACGGAAATATCCTAAAGTTATAACTTCATTCTGTTCGTTATCAATAGCAGTTTTTTTGCGAGGCGCAGAGTGTTTAAATGTGCCAAACTGTTCCAAATTTTGAACCACACGTCTTATTGTATCTGCTGATGGTCGGGGGCGCTCAGAATAGCGTTCGATAAATGATCTTACTGTTCGTTTTACAACTGTATGACATTCTCCGTGAATTAAAATTAAATTCAAATAATCTGTATTAGAATATTCAAGTCGAGCCATTTCATCAAGAAAAACATAAACTGTCAACAATTTTATTAAATTATTGACTACAAAAGAAAAACAAAATAAATAAGCATCGTTATCGTGTAATGATGCGCTGATAAGTATGTATTACCTCCGCAGTAAAAAGTAGTTTTTTTCGATTTACTCATAAAGTATTAAATTTTTACACTTATGTTGTACATCTGTTACGTGATTAAACGGGAGAGATAGGATTCACCGCTGCCCCGAGTCTTGGACAGTAGTGCAGGATGGAATGAGCAAGGAGATTGTAGGAAAAGGGAAGTACCAGAGAAAATAGAAATAACAACACTGCTGGTGCGAAAGAAACAAATGTATATTTTATTTTTAAAAATTTAGACTAAATAGTTGAAGCTGTGGATCTAATTAATCCACAACAAGACAATATATTTAGATACCCCAAATGTACAAAAAAAGAAAAGAAATAGTAATTAAATACCGTTCGTAAGCCAGAATAGTTTTTATCTATTTTACAAAAAAATCAAACTCAAAACATTTCCCCCTTTTCAAGGGAAGGTCTTCCGTTGTATTCCTAAAAGAGAAAAGTATACCGACGCCTATACAATGCGTAACTTATTACTAAATAATAACCAAAACAACTTGCGATGATTTACACCAAAACGGTTCATACCGAAATAAAATTTTATAGTGAGCACGAAACTTTTATAGCTCAGCAAGCATTTTTTTCTTAAACAATAATGAACCAAATATATGTGAAAATTTAATAATTGCATACATTTCAAGAAGAGAAAAAAAAATTAATGTCTACACCAAATGTAATGAAAACATATGTTTATCTAACGGTTCGTTTGGCTACTGTGTAATTACTTGTGCGCATCCCAATTACAGTGATGTCGCACACAACACCGAAAATGGCAGCCACAACAGATACAATTAAATGTTATTATTATAATTACAAACAAAATGAGGGAAGGAAAGTAATGGTAAAAGAACAGATAAGGAAGGTTACGTGGTTGTGAAGTGAAGGATTACTTATTGATACAGCAACAAGGATATAGTGATAACAGGTATTATTTTAACTGACTAATTGATTACGTTATTTTTAGCAGGTGTACTTTATCATTATTCAATTAAAGTTCATGTAACCATGGAGAAAACAAAAGAAAAAGAAACGATCTAACCTTTCTATAAGCAGGTAGTCATTGCGTTCAGTCGATGCTCTCGGATCACGAACATAGGCAGAAGTTGTTATGATCCTGTTTGATTTTAGTTACGACTCAGAAGGTAAACCAGAATAGTACTTGTATGTAGATAATATGGAGATAATAGTTGAAGTTAAATCGTAGAATCCAAAAGTAGAAGGTACTTCGTTGAAGCCAAAAGAAGAAGGTAATTCGTGCAAGCTAAAAGGAGCAGGTAATTAACACTATGTAAGTAAATAATCTTTATTCGTTACCCCTTAGACGTAACGGGCCAAATGAAAGTCTATCGAAGTGCTTTCCTTGTTTTATGGAACCATCAGTAATTCATGTCTTGATTAAAACGTCTTCAAACGCTAAGAAAGAAAGTCAGTTATTACTACCAAAATCAGAGAAATTCACTGGTAACTTACTCGATCTTGCCGAAGAAAATTTTTCTAAAACCGCATGTAAGCGAGCAACAAAACTTGTAAATAATGATTAGAAAAAGCACCAATTGTTTTATTGCAAATTATGCTTCTTGAAGATATATCCGATTAGTTATATCGTATAATACTATCAAGCAATTCTCAAGAAGACATAAAAAATTTTCAGCTTGGCAAAATGGACGCCACAGGAAAGAAAGAAGACGTAATTTTTATGTTAAAGTTGTATTAAACACAATACATTGTTATCACCCTTTTTATCTAAATAAAACCAGAAATTCTAAATTGTGATTTCTCCACTAACGCCATCTAGAGAGGACTTCTAAAAGCTTGTAATATAATTCCTCTTAATTACCTATATTTTAGGATACGTCACTAGAGGGAATAACAATGCAGATTTTAAACGAAATATATAAATGTGAATTTATAGTATTTGAATAACCAAAGGTACGAAAATTTATATTAGACTGATAGTAAAATTACTTGGAAATATGTGGTTCAAGTTATGAACAGAAACAACGTAAGCATTCTTAGAAAGAAAGTTTGAGTAAACATGTACAACTTGTACAAAAATTTACAGAAAAGTACCAAAGTAACTTAAGTATCCAAAACACAAATTATTTCGTTACACATCGAATTTGAAAAAAATTTTGGCAAAAATGACTTTTGAATCACAAAATTATCAATTTTTATAATTTTTTGCAGTAACTTATTCAAATATTTTTCTTTATTTCAATTCTCAATTATTTGGTTTCCATGGTGACCACGAACAAGGAATACTAGATTTAAGTATGTAGCTCATTTTTATCACAAATTTTAAAATTGGGACTTTTTGATAATAAGTATGAAACTGTTACGTTTAGGCAAATAAAGTTTTAAACAAACTTACCTTAATTTTTGATGTTAAATCGATCTGAGTAATAAAAATAGGGGTTTCCATTTGATTTTTTTGAGTAACTTGCATTTTTTGATAGTCAAGGTTAGACATTCATAATTTTATTTTTATGAAAAATACAAATGTCATTTTTTGGAGACTGTTGCAATAAACCTTTGCCTACAACACCTCCAAGTTTTATTCAAATTGTTTGACAGGAACAGAACAATTAACGAGTTATTACTAAGACCGCATCTGTCAATTTTTTTTAGAAAATGTTTTTTTTAAACGACTAAAATTTCGTATCTAGTTTATTTAACAAAATTACTTTAAAATTTGACATAGAATCCAAAAATGTATTAATACACGGGGTGTTCCATTTAAAATAAGCGACTAAGTACCGACTTCCGGTATAACCGGAAATGGTACGAACGTGAAAATATTTTAGATGAGTTAGCCTTAACACCATAGACCTGTCATCAAATTTTCAAAATTATAGTAAGTTTGGTTTAGCAGATACACATAGGATTAGCTCCCAAAGGAGGACCCTGTATATTATAAACCTATTTTTATAAATTCTACTACCAGGCGAGAATTTGCAATGGTTTCATTCATAACAGATAAAATCATTTTAATCATAACTTCTTAATAAACTACCGGCCATACCGTACAATATATTTATAAACAAGTTTGTACTAATACCTAGAGACTTAAAGCCTTACACAGAATTAAACACGAGAATTGGCAGTGGCAGTACAACACAGGATGTATAAAAGACCCCTTAATTATGTAGAATTCGGCAAGTACACACCGCAGTACAAAACATACTCCTCAGGTCTAAAAAATTTATAATTTATGTAATTTTAATGGTTCTAAGCCTAATAGAAGCCTAACTGTAATTGTGGGGTCGTGTGTAGTTCGAAAATTAGTACGGACCACGCAATCATATTCCACGCTTGGTGCAGACCCTATAACTATTTACTGACAAACCAACACACACACGCATGTACGCACGCAAAGACGCACGCACGCAACACGCACCCACCCACTAACCCACGCCCCAACCACAAAATTAATGTAATGTAAATGTTAATAGGCAATAAAGATAATACATTTACCTAATTTATAAGTATGTAATTTTTTATGCACAGAAAAAGTAACTGTACTTATTATTGGAACCTTGTAAATCCGTAACTATACGTTTTAGAAGGAAATTATTTCCAGTTTGTTTTACATTTAACGTGATTCACATACAACTAATTAGGTTTATTTGAATGCCTTACATTTATTATTTCTAGAGGCGTATGTACGTACGTAGAAAAAAATGTTAGGTTTTTTCCAAATTATCAAGCGAGACACGAAAAATGTATTATCCAAAAAGTTATAGAATTGAAGAAAATCTACCGGGAGTTGCTTTTATTTCCGCCTAATGATATAGTTCAAAGTCCAAAAGACCAAAGTGGTTTTTATATACCCATTGATAAAAAAACGGTTTTAACCCAAGCAAATCCTACCTTAAACTTTTGTAATATAAATTCATTTCCCTGTATAACTACAAATTAAGTTGCGGTGTCTGTAGACGCACAAACGAATAACCTCTAACAAAGTATAGGTCGGGGGTTCAAATGTTACTCGAGGTGAACTTTTCATTTATGTATTTAATAAAATTAATAATAATTTTTAGTTGCATATTTATTTACCTTTGAACTTATTTGTTCATAATAAAAACTTATAATAAAATAAAATAAAAATCCTACATCTCAAATTAGACAAATTGGTAATATTGTTACGTGGGAGTATTAAACAATCATAAGTGATACTAATAACAATTATTTAATGACCGATAAATTATCATTACAGAGCTGATACAAAATTCGTGTTCACAGCAACAGATAACACAACTGCAAAACAAATAGGTACTTACATAAAATTTCAGAAACCGTCAATAAAGTTAGTAAACAACCAATTAAAAATTTCATTTTCACTGTTAGACGCACGAGATCTCTGAAAAGTGAATACACTGTATGAACTAACCTGTCTTTATATACCACATTTCGAGATAAAGTTCTTGAATACTGTTTTGAATAAATTTTGTTTCTATATCAACAGTTGTCGTTAGAAAAAAAATCATGGTTCAAGGACGAATTCCTTGCAATATTCATATTAACAATCAGTTTAATTACATAACACGTATTGTTATCTCCATTATTTTTTGAGCAATTTAAATATTAATAGTTACTTCATTAATTTTCGGTTAAATTGGAATGACACTATTGTTTCGTTCCATCGAAGACTATTATCTGCTTTCACTGTATTATATGTTATTAGCTAAAGTTCATTCGTTTAACTTATCCCGATGACGTCATGTATGCATTAAACACGAAATGACCGTCGTCTGTAATTTAAAACAAAAATATGAGCACTGATACCAACCTTTCCACAGAACAACTTTCCTTTATTTGCTTATACGTTGATTGAGGTTACGTACGCTCGCCGGTTGGTTTGTTTCTTCGTTTATTCATTCCTTCTTGAGTTAATATTGTAAAAGATCGGTTGTTTTCAGAACCACATTACTTTCTAGTGTTCATTTAAGGTAAAGATTAATTCGTTTTACAGAAAGAGATAACATTTATGTTTTCATTTGTGGCACATCAACATGCCTCGTAGGTCAATTACCGTAGACGAATTGATCCATAACTTAGTCGAATACTTTAATAAAGAAAAACAGAACAACGGGCCCTTATCACCATTAACAGCAGTGCATGCAAGGGTTAGCGATGCTTTGAAAATTGACACGAAAACTATTTCTAATGCTTTACGACGACATCAAAATCAAGAAGAAAACAAAAATGAATGAACCTCAACGAAAAAGTCTAAAAACAAAAGACATGGATCAACGACAAAAAAGTGAAATTCGTACTACAATTTACAACACGTAAATTAACCATGAACATGTTACATTAGATACGCTCTTAACAAAAATTAAAGAAAGAGGTATCGTTGAGTGTAAAAGGACTAGCCTCTATCACGTTTTGTTGGACATTGGATTTTATTTCAAGCAAACTAACAATAGAAAAGCTCTTTGCGAAAAAACTTCAATAGCATCGATGAGGTTAAAATTTTTGAGAAGTTACATCACTTATATGAAACAAGATATCTACAAGCAGTTCGTTTATCTCGACGAAACATGGATATTTGCAAAAGGAAGCAACAAAAGAATATGGCAAGATTCCAGTTCAAAATGCTTTAAGAATCTTGGTGGGAAAAGCAAACGTTATACAGTTCTACATGCTGGAACAGAAGATGGCTTTGTTTAAGTAGCAGAACTTATATTCTCTACCACAAATAAAAGCAGCGATTATCACGATTGTATGAATTCGGAAAACTTTGTTAAATGGTTAACAAATCAACTTTTGCCAAACTTAACAAAGCCAACTATAATCATTATGGATAACGCTCCGTACCATTCACAAATTGTCAATCGCCAACCAACTACAAATTGGAAGAAAGAAGAAATTACAGAGTGGCTTAGGGGAAAAAAAATTACTCATGAAAAAGAAGCACTTAAAACGGAATTACTACATATAGCAAAGCTACATAAGGAAGAGAAACAATATTTGGTCGATAATATTATTAGAGAACATGGACACGAAATTTTACGCTTGCCTCCTTACCACTGTCAATTTAACCCAATAGAAATGGTATGGGGAATAAGCAAAACTTATTATGATAAACACATTGGAAGAGATGGTTATGGGGATGATAATGTCAAACAGATGTGGAAAGAAGCGTTAGGAACAGTTTCACCTTCAGTTTGGTTAAAAACGATTAAACATGCAGAATCTGAAATTCTAAAGCCTTGGGAACAAGAAAAAGTTTATGATGTCCAAGTAAATCCTATTATTATAAATCCAAACGATAACACAGATACAGAAGATGAAGTGTAGTGAACATTTAATTTCTTGTTTTTAATTGAATTCCTAACGCAAACAGTTTTCTCCAAAAACTTAATAATAATCTATAATAATTATAATAATAACATATAATGTATGTTATTGTACACTAAAACATTATAATTTATAACAATAAATTATTTTCAACACAGTCATGTTTAAATGTGAATGGACAAATTTACGTTTTATTACATTATTGGTTATATTGTGTTTGAAACGTTACTTTGAATAAGTTTAACAAAGTACTATAATTCAATTACATTAAATACACCAATAATTTTGAATTGCAGTATAATAATCTTCTACACAAACAAGTGTATAAATAAACACCGATGACTGAAATTATCATTACGTATTTTGCAATTCGAATGTTTTCTCAAAGCATAATAATTAGTAGCGTTCCTAATTCAATCTTTATGAATAAATCAAATAAATAACCATTAACTCACAAATGTATTGCCGTCAAAGATATATAATCGCCACTTTTATGTAGAAAAGTAATGGAACAATTACTTCCTTTCTTTGGAAGAGTTCATTGGTCTTAACCTACAAATACCTATTTACAAAATTTTTGCAACATTTTAGAATATATAATAACTTACCAAAATTCATCTGCTACGTTTTAAGTTTTATTGAAAATAATATGCTTTTATGTGCGTACATCTACGATACGTAAATAAAACTTTTGTCTTTTATTTGCAAACATTATGACATTTATATTTATGTGAAGTAGTTAAGTTAAAGTTGGTAATGTTGGTATCAAAACTGTTCGTATATAGAAAACTTAATTTGTTGTTAACGTTATCCTTGTTAGTTACTTGAGTTAATAAGAGCCATACAAAACAACACTCTTGGAATAATACGTTAGCTAGTAGTGTACATTGTATTCAATATGTAGAAAAGGATAGTGATACACAAGTGCGCGTTTGATTCATCGATCAATTGGGATAAGTTAAACGAATGTCCTATATTTATGATTACCCCAGTATTTACTTTCAAAAGTGGTACCATACAAACAGTTTTTTTTAAAGATTACCATACCATATATGTGTTTCAGATGGTGCAACTTGTTCCTGATATGTGTGCACTTGGAGGCCTAAGGATTGTACAAGTTGCATTATAATTTTGCGTTGCAACATCCAGTGGTGTACGAAATTGCGTTGATATACTCCAATTAAACGGTACCAACATTGTTTACGGAATTGTCTGTTGAGTATATGAATAAGGCCTAACAGGATACGATGGTATTGGAATTATTTGTCGTTCAGCCTGTCCGGGTTGTAAACAATTATTACTCAGGTGCATATTGTTTGCTTTAAAGACTGAATTAGCCTAAGTGCTCCAATCTGAAAGTCACAGATTTGGACTTCAATTAAAATGTTGAGGCTGGATACTCTTCCAGCAAAAAATGCAATGTGACGATCTTGAAAACCGTGTGATGGCGTTGATGGTGCTTCGAATACCTGAAACATTCGCACTTCAAACGCGCTCATTTTTTGTTAGATTTTTCGCTTTGGTCTCGGTGGCATGCCTACCTCATCAACTTTACTTGTTTTTCGTTTTGGTGTTGCTTTGGAACAGCAACTTCATTTAAGAATAACAGTTGGTCGTGACAAACATATTTCCTCAGAAGATTAGCAACAGCACCAGAATGTGACATCCCACTGCATTTTTTCAAGTTCTTTAGTAAATTGCCCTTTATGTTTGCTTAATTCATTTGTTACGACCTCCATCATAGGTACAAGTTAGTAATTTCAACCATTAGTGGTATTGTTCATCGAGTCTCACATGCGATATGGAATGTCTTGCATAATAATGCATACCTAAACCGATAGCAGAAAAATGGATATCAGCGTCAGAGAATTTCGAGATTAGCGCCAATTTTCCACACTGTATAGGAGCAGTAGACGGATAACACATACGCATTTAATAACCAGCACATACTGGCTCCACGTACTTTAATTATAAACATTATTTTTCCATTATTCCAGTATCAGTGGTAGACTCTGACTACACATCCTCCTATGTAGATATTGGAAAGTATGGAAAAGATTGTGATTCGACAGTATTTAAAAACACTACATTCTGGAGGATATTAAAAGAAAATGCATTATCTATTCCGCCTCCATAACCTTTAGAAGCATTTTAATCTGATCTACCATATGTACTCGTTGGGGATGAAGCTTTTGGGTTAAATGATAACTTATCGTTTAACTAGAGCAAGAAGGTATGTCGTATTCAAATAAATGAAGAATTTTACTTCGCCCGTTGAACGTGTCAATAGAGCTTGCTGTGGATATCGTTAAAGCTTGATGTGTGCGTGGAAGACGTGGATATAATTCACAGGATACCTTGACGATAGGTGCCAATGTGGGAGATGTAGTCAATCAGTGCATGGGGGATTGTCCGCAAATGAAAAGACAAACCTATTTGATGATTACTTTCTAAGTGACAGGAATGATTCCTTGGCAACATGTCAAAATACAAAAAATAGCACATGTTGGACAATAGATGTTAATACAATATGTTAAATAATTTTTATTTATATTGTTTTGTTCCTTTTCTGATATTTCATCAAAATCATGCTTCAGAATCCTACAAATTTCCTTCCAATCCTCCAGTGTCTTGTTTTTGTTTTTATATTTGTCAATGGTATGATCCTATAACATCAGTTGCTGTTCAACAAGTGTAATTAGCAACTCATTATCAACAACCATTATTTCAATACACTATAAATTCTTCTGTTAAAAAAAATTCAGAGAGCAAAACAATTCTGAATCAAATATTGGGCGTGTCAACACACGGGACCTGCGTATACTTGTATACGCTTGCCGTACACGGTTCCAGCGCCGTGTCGTTGCAGTCACCTTGCCGTGACCGTACACGGTCACAAGTAAGAAAATTGTGTGCGTGAAAGTAACCTAACGCGAACTGTTCCACGGTAATTATACAAAACGCTGTTCAACTTTTAACATATCTACGCTGATTAACGAATTTCACAGCAACGTAAACAAAATTTCTCACAATCCTGTCTTAATAATAATTTAAGTTTAATTTCGCAGGTGTTAGTAGATTGTAGATGACACGTTTTCTATACAGGGTTATTAAAAAGTATGGAGACAGCGATTTATTGTCTTTAATACTCATTTTAGGAAGAATTGTTCAATACAGAAGTTGCTTATGTAATTTTTATCTACACTTGAATTCTTGTTATCTGCAATTGTTTCTGAGTTACGCCGTTCCGCGTAATTTTTTTAAATAGGAACATATTACTTTTTTCACTACTCGATAGAGCATTTTTTTCTATTTAAAACAGCACTAAAGAAAATTTTTTTAAAATTTATTTTAATAACATTTTTTTTAAGAATACGCCTATTCAAGTATTTACATCAAATAGGCATATCTGAGACAAAAAAAGTTAGGAATCAAAATCTTATCACTAAAAACAAATTAATAATTGAAGTAATTTAAAGTGTGTTATTACAATAAATTAAAAAAGAATTTTCTTTAGTACTGTTTTAAAGAGAAAAATGCTCTATCGAATAGTGAGATAAAAGTAATATGTTCCCATTTAAAAAAATTACGCGGAACGGCGTAACTCAAAAACAATTGCAGATAACAAAAATTCAAGTATTCTCAAGTGTAGATAAAAATTACATAAACAACTTGTAACAAATCTTTCAAGTTGTGTTGGAATTTGCAATAATTTAGGCAACTTCGTTAATTTTTGTGTCATGTGATTTGCATACCTTAGTGGCTGAAAAGCATGCGTTTAGATATTTTAAAGTGGAGATTGTACGCGCATTTCGTTTGCACATTGAGTTCGTGCGTAGACACCTTTTTGAGGTCGTTGTTGTACGATAACGAAAGCAAGAAGCATCCACATTTGCTCTTGAATATTTTTATCAAAATTGTCGTATATTTTTACGGTAAGAGCTAATTAAACCTATTTTTCATTGTTTGATATATTTACCCTTTTTTAGGCACCTTTATTTTCCTTTTTTTCCTTTTTATAACGTTAAATTTTCCTTTTACGTAATTTCATTGTACTATTACGTTTCAATTTAACGAGGATGACGCAGTAGAAGTTTGTTGCTATAGAGAAAGTTATAAATAAATGGTACATATCCTATACTTCAGTGTACTGTGCTGTCGATTACTTATTTTAACATTATTTAAATTATATTAAGAAATATTTAATTTTTTTCAAACATCTCAATGTTTATCAATCATTCTTATCTAGAATTATTTAATGAAATGTACCATTTCGTACTAACTAAAGTAAAACTTCACTATGCAAATTACATAGCTACTTGCACGTAATTTGAATCATCTCAACTGTTGCTATAGAGAAAATTATAAATAAATGGTACATTAACCCGTTTAAATCAACCAAGTTTGGCTGCTTTTTTAATTGAATCTACTTATTTGGGATCAGCGAATATCAAAACCCTGTTATATATCCATTTCAAGATTGATTGAAGAACCAAATTTGAAAACGTGCATTCGTCAGCATTTTTTATCTGTAACAGTGTACCAGTGACAACCAACATTTAAAAGTACTACAGGTATTGTACTGTATATAACACCCCTCTCCCTACTACTAATATAAAAACGTAATCAATCGTACTCTAATTATATTTAAATATTACATAAATTATTTAGTTTAATATTAAATTTATTTATTTTATTATCGGCTAAAACTCTAAAAATAAAAATATTGATAATATATTCGTCGTTAGAACAATATTGGTAGAACATGAGACTCATCAAAAGGGGATAGGGATCAAAATTTAGAAGAAACTTTACTTTTAACATTATAAAATAATAGATTATGAATTTGAATTATATTGATTGTTTGAATACAATAATCATAGTTAATATGATTAAAGCACATTGAGATAATGTCCTATTATTTCTATCGTATATAAATTGATTAAGTAAATTGAATAATAATTTTTAATTCGCATTAATACCTGTGTTACACCCTGTACATAACAAAATTCTTTTAAAAGTATACGGGGCATGCGCTGTGAATACGCAAACATATGATACGACTAATAATAATAATAATAATAATAATAATAATAATAATAATAATAATAATAATAATAATAATAATAATAATAATAATAATAATAATAATAATAATAATAATAATAATAATATAACGTCAAATATAACAATAAAGACACCAATCTCCGAAGTGTGGAATAAAGTCAAAGCTGTATCAGGTAAACTTAAGCATAGAGCTCCTATAAGATTAGAGGATCAAAATAATATAATTACAGACCCTGATCAACTATCAGAAATATTCGCTGAATATTTTCAGGAGACTAGTAGCTTAACGAACTATAATGAAGAATTCAGAAGAAATTTAGTTGTGAGAGAAGTAGCGTTAGACTTTGCCGAAGAAAGTACACATCAATATAACGAACCATTTACTATGGACGAACTAACCTACGCCCTCAGTAAAACTAAAGAGACCTCTCCAGGATTAGACCAAGTTGCGTATGCAATGATTAAAATTTACCCGAAGCAAGAGTGAAAGACCTGTTAGAACTATACAATCGTATATGGCTCGAAGGGATTTATCCAACAAATTGGAAAACCTCAATTATTGTTCCCATACTTAAATCAGGAAAGGACCCATTAAAAATCAAACTATCGCCCAATATCTTTAACCAGTTGCCTTGGAAAAGTAGTAGAAAGAATGGTAAACGAGAGGCTTATGAAATATCTGGAAAGACATGAACTTTTAAATACCTATCAATCGGGCTTCCGCAAAGGATACTCAACAAGAGACAACATTTCGTATGTAGTATCCGCCATAGAAGAATCCTTAGTATGAGAAAGCACATTACGCAATATTCTTTGACCTCGAGAAGGCTTATGATTTAGTGTGGAGGTATGGAATTCTAGAGAAAATACACGCATATGGAATAAGAGGCAACATGGCAAAGTTCATTGAAGGATTCTTACAGAAAGAGATTTCCGTGTGAAGATTGGAAACACTATGTCAAGTAATCATTGCTTAGAGATTGGTGTACCACAAGGATCACCTATTAGTGTCACCTTATTTTAATTTCAGTCAATGAACTAGCAAGAGTACTTGATCCCACCATAGGAAGATGTATGTATGTGGACGACTTGGTAATATTCGCATCTTCTGAAGGAAACAAATCGCAGAATTCAGCACTTCAATTAGCTGTTGACGTTATTGTACATGAAGCAGAACAGGTGGGATTTAGAATATCACAAACTAAAACGGTGTGTGTACATTTTTGTAAATTGAGACATCCGCATTATCGACCGAATATATTCTTAAAAAAGCAACAAATACATTGTGTACCGCAATACAAATTTTTGGGATATTACTTGATGAGACTCTAACATGGAGAGCAACATTGAATATATGTCTGTCAAAGCGCGCAAAGCGTTAAATGTGCTCAAATGCCTGTCACATTCAAGTGGGGATCAGACAGAGGTCCTCTTGCGCGTATACAAAACCCTAATACTATCCGTCTTCGATTATGGTTGTACGGCTTATAGCGCAGCGGCAAAAGTAACCTTAAGAAATTGGATACCATACAAAATTTGTGCATACGATATGCTATAGGCGCATATCCAACAAGCCCTATCAGTAGTTTACACGTCGAAACCGGAATGTTACCGCTAAAATACCGACGTATGTGGATTTTGTTAAAATATGCGAAGAAAATTAAAGACAACCCAGCACATTACATCAACCAAATAATGTTTAAACAAAATGTTACAATGAACATCAGACTTCAAAATGTACTTACAAGGTTGAGTTTAACAATTAATGAAGAGTTACACGAAATAAAAAACGGTGTGTGGAATAGCTGGCAACAGGAGTGGGAAAAAGAAAAAAGATTTTCGAAACAACATTCACCTACAGTGCATAATAGGAAACCATACCCACTAATGCCCAGAAAACATAGTATTGTTTTTACTAGAATAAGGATAGGACACACAAATGCAACACATTCGCATATTTTGTCGAAAACACAACAGCCACATGTATGAAATGCGATAAACAATTAAAAGTAACACATATATTTGAGGAATGTGGTGAATTAATAGAAGATAGAGCAAAATGGAACATGAATAATGGGATAAAGAATGATTTTAAAATAAATAATGACAAAATACAAAGCTTTTTGCATTTTTTAAAATCTATAAATTTATATGATAAAATTTAAATAGAAAAAAAAAAAAAAAAAAAAAATTCCGACACGTAAATACTTAGCAACTTTAAGTACACAGAAGAATGGCCAATAACCTTGAAGTTGAAGCCATTACAAAAAAAAAAAAAAAATAATAATAATAATAATAATAATAATAATAATAATAATAATAATAATAATAATACTATTTATTGTCATAATAATTCAAACAAAGTGAACATCGACATTGTCAATATACAAAGATACTCAGAAAACTCAAAAAACAAACAAAAACAAAAAAAGATGGCTAATTATAAAAATCATTTACATTATACAGACACTTAGAGATCAGATGTTGTTTGACAGCATGTTTAAATTTATTTGCATTTGTTATAGCTTTAATAGCCCCTGGTAGTGAATTAAATGCTTTTACACAAGAATAATATGGCCCTTTTTTATATCTAGTCGTTCTGTGTAATGGAATACTCAAATTATCACAATTGCGTGTAGTCATAACGTTGTAGTTTGCAGAATTTTTATCAAAAAGGTTAGAGTTCTTTTTCACAAACATAACTAAAGAGTATATGTATAACGATGGAACCGTTAATATTTGAAGTTGTAAGAAATAATTTTTAGCTGAAGTGCATGGTTGTACACCAACAATGCACCTAATAATTTGTTTTTGTGTGACAAAAACATCTTTTAAATAAGAACTTGAGCCCCAAAACATAATACCATAAAGCAGAGTAGATTGGACATTACAAAAATAAAACGTCTTTATAACATCAATAGATACCTGTGATTTCAAATGCCTTATTAGATAACAAATTGAACTTAATTTTTTTCGCAACTGAATACAGTAGTTAAACCACTTCAACTGATTATCCAGTGTAACGCCTAGAAATCTTATTTCATCTTGTTGAGGTATGGATTTATTTTGCAATCGCACATACAATGATCGATCTAACTTATTATCAAACATAATTACCCCTGTTTTTCCTTCATTTAACTTTAATAAGTTATTTTCACACCAATTGACCATGTTATATATAACGCCTGAAGCTGATTGTGATAATTCCTGCATATTAGAGGCTGAAACAATGCAAGATGTGTCGTCCGCAAATTGATAGATAGATTGTATTTGAAGACTTTCACGTAAATCGTTAGAATACAACAAGAAAAGGAGTGGTCCCAGTATTGACCCTTGTGGGACTCCTTGGTTCACAACTGATGGTTGAGATTAAAAAGCTTTAATACTTTTGTTGTCAATATCTGTTACACAGACTCTTAAAGTTCGGTCCTCTAAATAGGACTTTATCAGTTTCGCACTGTTACCTCTAAAACCGTAATGTTCAAGCTTTTGTATAAGCACTTCGTGATTCAGAATGTCAAATGCTTTTGACAAATCAAAATAAATACCAACGACATAATTATGATTTTCAATTTGATCCAAGATATTGGATATGGAGTGAAATATTGCTTTTTGGGTAGATGACTTAGGCATGAAACCAAAATGCGATTTAGATATAATAGCATTTTTGCAGGTAAATAGCATTATTCTATCATATATTACCTTTTCAATAACTTTCGAAAAATTGGAGGGTATAGATAATAACCTATATTATAACTACAACAAAAAGTGAAATTCGACGTACAAGTAAGTATACCTACGTTTGAATAAACAACAATTAATATAAAACATTTAAATTTTTAGAACAAATAACATTCCCTTTGGACATGCATACCTGTTGTTGCACATCAAGATTATTACAAAGGATTGAAATTATGAACATAACGATAAAGCATCAATGTCAACAATAAGGTACTCACATACAATGTCCTCCTTTTGTGGGTTACTGCTGCTGAAGTTGATTGAAGACAACAGCTCCTGCGAACTGCAACTCTGCTCCTCGAACATCCAAGTTTTCTTTTAAATGAACAGCTTATTCATTTAGGTAAGTTTCACTATTGTTATTAGAATATTGACGAATCTTTATTTTTAGGCTCATCACTTCTTTTTAATTAACTTCAAAATAAATTTTGAACAGCATGGATCGTTGAAGGTTGTTGTAAATTAAACACACTTTTGATAAACAAGGTGTATAATGATAAAAGCACGAAGACAACACAATTAAATATCCATACTAACATTCACAATGTAAATTTAAAAACGAACAAAGTCGAAACTGCGGAAATATTTTTATAACTAATCGAAAACTTCCGATACTGAATTTTTTTAACAGGTAAACTAACCTTAATTTAATTATTTTTCGACAAAAGACTATCACTTGTTTTGTTAACACTTCCGATACTAAATCGCACTTTGTTAAATTCCCGAAGTGACGTTAATTTGTTTTAAAAATTATTTTCAAAAATTTAGCAACAGCTTACTTTGGCAAGTTGTTGCTAAAGATGAAAATCAAGAGAGAGTGTGAATCTATTGCACTTGTATTTATATGATTGTACTCGACAACCAAATCATCAAATGTTTTCTATAGTTACGAAGAATATTCCCTGAATTCTGATTGGATACTGTAATTTTCATATTACGATAATTCTTTAAAGCCCTATAACTTTCGTCCCGTTTAACATTTCTTAAATCTAAAAACATTTCCATAATCTACATTATTTTATCTATAATTTGAAACCAAACACGGACTAGTTTCTACACTTAATAACTACGTTAATTTTTACATTTATTTATTGACTTTACACTAATTCTATGAATTTTACAGGCCTGGAAACTACCTCTACATGAATAGGGGATGCTACTACACCCAAATATCCATCTTAAACATGCCTACGGCCAATTTGAGAGGAAAATTATTTAAATTAACAAAAATGGACATAAATATAAGGAATTATAACATGAAATTGAGGCTACCTCACTATTTTTGTCTCTACTAATTTATTTTACACAAATTGTCTCAAATTAAAATACTTTTTACAAAAATTTATATGCGAGGAGAAAACATAACCTCATTTTGTTTTTATAATTTTAATGTTAAATTTTACACTTTTAAACACAATAACTGTTAATGTAAGTGTTTAAACTTAATGTTCAAGTCACAAATTAATTTATTTTACCACTTTCGTAGGTTCAATAGGTCTTCTACGACTAGTGTCGGAATGTTGTCAATCACTAGTTTAAGGTCAAAAATTGTTGATTAAGCACAATAATCCCAGAGCTGCTGCATGATTTATGTTTTATAATTACTCACTAATGTGCTTGTTCTGTTTTTTTTTTCATAATTTTTGCACTAATATGAGTTTAACGCACTAATAGGAATATTTTCACTAATCTTGGCTGCGTACATGTGAATTGCGACATTGGTACCAGCCTAAATCTAGTTTTAACATTATTTCTGTCAACTACAACCTGTGTCACATGTCGTTAGGGAATATTGTTTTAAATAAACTTACTAAACTAAATGAAAACTTGAATTAACTCAATAACGATAACAAACATATCCTATACTTCAGTGTACTGTGCTGTCGATTACTTATTTTAACATTATTTAAATTATATTAAGAAATATTCAATTTTTTTCAAACATCTCAATGTTTATCAATCATTCTTATCTAGAATTATTTAATGAAATGTACCATTTCGTACTAACCAAAGTAAAACTTCACTATGCAAATTACATAGCTACTTGCACGTAATTTGAATCATCTCAACTGTTGCTATAGAGAAAGTTATAAATAAATGGTACATTAACCCGTTTAAATCAACCAAGTTTGGCTGCTTTTTTAATTGAATCTACTTATTTGGGATCAGCGAATATCAAAACCCTGTTATATATCCATTTCAAGATTGATTGAAGAACCAAATTTGAAAACGTGCATTCGTCAGCATTTTTTATCTGTAACAGTGTACCAGTGACAACCAACATTTAAAAGTATTACAGGTATATAATAAACCTTGTTATTGTTTTTAATTTTACATTTACTACATTTACGGTTTACTTGTTTTCCATAAAATAAGATGGCGTCCGAGGTATTTTAACATTTATTTACAGGTTGAATTTACATCTTTTTTGTAAAGCGTAAACCACACACATTTTCTAATTAACGCAAATCAAATTTTAAGAACATGGCCCGTTTAATCGCCGACTGAGCTGAAGGCACAAAATCTTCTATTTATTATTAGAAGTATAAGTAATATTCGGGGTGAAATTATTAACAACAACCTATACACCCAACTTTTTATTATTATTTCAAACTTTTGTATTGAACAATTTTTCCTAAAATTAATATTAACGACAATAAATCGCCGTCTACATATTTTTTAATAACCTGTGTAAATGCCATACTCACCTGACAACGTGGAAATAATAGCTGCAACAAAGTAGACGGATAAGAAGCAGTTGTATAAAGGGTGGAAAACTACCAATCGATAGGAAAAGTGCCATTATTGTTCCGCTCTATAAAGATAAGAGGTGGTTGAAAAAATACGGAGGGATAAGTTTGTCGAGTGTACATGGTAAAATATTGAAAAGATTGTGATTGATAAAGAATGTGCAATAACCCAGAGTAAGACGTGGGGTATTCAAAGTGGTTTCATGTCAAAAAATGGAGGTGTTGATCAGGTGGTTGTTCTCCTGTAGGTGATTAGAAATTGTTGAAATGCGAAGAAGCTGTACTGTGAGTTTGCAGACTTGCGTAAAGCGTATGATTAAGTGAAGAGGAAGAAGCTTTTAAACATTTTAAGTGCTTGATATAAATTTCTTGCAAATAGAATGAGAATTACCGGACATGTGACAGCTTGAGAAAAGGCGCAGTGAACACCTTTAAATAAAACAAGGAGATAGACAGAACTGCGTTATCTCGTATGACTATTTAATGTACCCATAATAAATGTTAGGCAAGCAAGCACTGATGCAAAGCGTTTAATGCTTAGTGATGTGAATACACGAGTTTTGGTATATGCCACTTTACTTAACGAAAATAAGAGTGTAAAAACCTGTATACAGTGTACAAATCCTAAAGTTCTATACTTATACTTCTACACCCATGGCTACAAAGTTTAGCTACTTAACATATTTAATTATAGACAGAAACACCTTAGTGCTAATGCTAGTCACGGTAAAAACTATGAATAATTATTAATGTTGTAAGTAATTAATTGAATCAGAATACGTTAGTCTTGGTGACACTGTAGATAACGGAATGGATGCATGCTGTGTCAGCGATTTTGGAAATTGTTGCGTAATATTACTTCAGGTTGAAATAAGTCTGGATTTGTATGCTTTATAATTCCCAAATGAATAAATCTCACTCGTGATTAATCGTATTAATACCGTAACTTAACGGAAAACTATTTAATTTCGTAGATGTGTTTAAGCATGTAAAGGTGAAGTTAAGGTAAAAAATAAAACGTAAACATGAAAGTAAGAATAAACTGCCTGAAAAAAAACAAACGACTCAAACATTGTAAAATACATCCACCTTAAAAAATATCATCAATCAAGCATCGCTAAAGTGATCTTTGCGCATGAACATGTCTAGATTGAATGTCCAAACGAGATGTAAATTAAAATAATAAAATGCATGCTTTTGTGCAACTAGATATGCAACACACGTTGCAAGAAATGCACGTTAAGTTGCCTATATAGAGGTAAATTATTAACAACATGTTGGAAGTTTGTTACTCCCCCTCCCTTAAAATTTGAAATCGGATATTTTAAACAGAAATATAATAAAGGTATTTTATCAAAATCTGACGAAATTCATAAAACAGTTTAAGCCAGTTAAAATTCAAGCAAAGGTGTAAATGTTAATACCTAAATTCTAAATAAATTCCCAAATAGAACAAAACCTTACCCTAAATATACGAAGAAGTACGGAAAATGTGGTGATGTTGGTCAGGAAAGACCAGCACCGTAAACGAACTCCCACAGACACGTCCCGTTAAATAAATTAAAATCAGTATCTCAAAGTCTTTACAAAGTCACAGTGTATAAATGGATTGGATTGTACACTCTATCCCGAACACTTTCAAAACTCCACCCAGAAATACTCGGGTGTCATAATCAGGAAGTCATAGTTAGGATGTGATCTATTGACGAGGTTGACACTATGTGAACCTAAGTACAGGAAGCACCGTCAAGTCTAGAACACTGGACAAATCATGAATCGTCAAAACCTAGCATTTTGAAGATAGTTTTTGGGTAACCAAAATAAATTAATTCGAATCAAAAGCATTTATAGTATTCTTATCGACGGTTAAGAGTGTGACAATTTCACGTCAATTAACGATCAGAGGTAAACTCAAAATGGTTATTTCAATTTTTACTATTGTAAAAATAGCAATTGTAAATCCAACAAATGAAAATAATTTACCTGAGAACTAAGGTCCCAAAAATCGGCAAAACCAGTTCCACAATGTAATCTAAACATCAACAACCGTGCTAAACATTCGTAGCAAAAACAAAATAAATGGCGTGCGAAATAAGCACAAAACAAAACTAAATTACTTTTGAAAAATAATCAAAGTAATTAAAAGGTGAGTAAGAAGCTAGAATGTAATAATCTCAAAAATACTATTGAATAAAATAATTTCGATTTAATGTGGTTTTAAATCTTTAACATGAAAAATACCTAAAGGTATATCATTAAGAGTGGCCAATCGGTACGTGGTTGGACCTAACACTTCAGTAACTTTTGCTTCAGTAAATTTTGGAGATAATTTTTGACTACAATTTTTTGTCGCGTCAGATAAGATAAAATTCTTTTTCCAAACTAGATAGCCGAGGTTTAATTTTAATGGACGACGTCGTAAATTGTAAGATTTTGAATTTCGTTCGTAAGCGGCATGTAAAATTTGTTTTATATTATTAAAAATCGGTGAAAGTTCATTTAAATCTTGAACCAACTGTTCACGGTTGTTAATCGATTAATCATCATCTTTAAAATCTTTTAATCTACGATAAAAATCTCCAGTAATCGGAATGGTTCGACCAAACGCCAAAAAAGGAAGCCGAAAATTTAGTAGATTCACAGCATCACGTGTAGCATGGGCAATTTTGTGAATTTCAGCATCCCATTCTTTATGATTATTTTTAATGTAAGATCTGATTGCAATACCTACTACTTTATTAACGTTTTCAACAAAATTTACTTGCGGACGGTAATTCGCATTAAACCAAATGAATAGAAGACTCTAATAGGTTTTTAAACAATGCACTCCTAAATTGAGGACCGTTGTCTACCATACAAATTTTTGGTACACCGAAAACTAGAAACACATAATTTTCAATATATTGGCAAATCCCTTTAGCAGTAGCACTGCGCATTAAATGAATCAGAGTAAATTTGCTAAACCAATCGCAAACAACCACTAAAACAGTATTACCGTTTTTCCATCTGGGAAAGGGACCTACTAAATCGATTGAAATGCATTGAAAAGGGAAAGAAACATTCTTCCCTTTACCGATAAAACCTTAATGATTAAATTGTAAAGATTTACTTTGATTACAAATATTACAATTTGGAAATGTCTGATTTCATTTTTGGTCAATAATAAAATCCCATAATTTTCGAAAAATTTTTAAAGACACCAATTTGTGCTGATGTAGAATCATCGTGAAATTTTTGCAAATTATTTTTCCTTAAAGATTTAGGAACAACTAATTTCCATTCAACTAAATTGAATTCAATCTTTAACTAATTTGAAGTAAATTCGTAAAGTTTATCATTTTCAATTCTCCAATCGGGGAATAATACAGAATTTTTTGAAACGTTAAAATTTTCTTATACCAATCGTCTAAATCTACAGCTGAAAATACTAATGAGTTAACTTCTAACGGCGCTCTTGAAAGTGCGTCAGAAACAACATTTAATTTACCTTTCCTATGAATGACCTCAAAATCAAATTGTTGAAGTTTAACACTCCATTGGGCTAATAGACCTGAAGGATCTTTTAAACTGTGAATACCTTATTCTTGGGCACACTGTAGATAACGAAATCTGGCATGCTGGGTCAGCGATTTTGGAAATTGTTGCGTAATATTACTTCAGGTTGAAACAAACCTGGATTTGTATGCTTTATAATTCCCTAATGAATAAATTATACTTTTGATTAATTGTACTAATACCGTAACTTAGATTAGCGGTAAAATATTTAATGGCGTAGATGTGTTTGAACGTGTAAAGGTGAAGTTAAGGTAAAAAATTAAACATAATCATGAAAGTAAAAATAAAATTGCCTGAAAAAAAAGCAAACGTCTCAAATATTGTAAAATAACTTTAAATAACTCACTATAAAATTTATAGCACTTTTAATAAAAAATATTTAACAAAGTAAAAATGAATGCTTACATCCACCTTAAAAATTCATATAGCATGCAATGCGATATGCGATGCGTTCGTAATGCAAACGTATGCGTACGTATGCGTAATATTAAATGCTGTATGCACAAGATATGCGTAAGCGATTGCGTAATGCAGTATTAAGCGTTGCTATCATCAGATATGCAATTGACGAATGCACGTTCGAAGTTTGTACAGTATGCGTATGCGTATCACGTATGGTATGCGTATGCGTATGCGTATGCGTATGCGTGCTGCTATGCGTATGCGTATGCGTATCCGTATGCGTATGCGTATGCGTATGCGTATGCGTATGCGTAGGCGTATGCGTATGCGTATGCGTATGCGTATGCGTATGTGTATGTGTATGCGTATGCGTATGCGTATGTGTATGCTTATGCGTATGCGTATGCGTATGCGTATGCGTATGCGTATCGTATGCGTATGCGTATGCGTATGCGTATGCGTATGCGTATGCGTATGCTATGCGTATGCGTCGTATGCGTATGCGTGTATGCGTATGCGTATGCGTATGCGTTGCGTTGCGTATGCGTATGCGTATGCGTATGCGTATGCGTATGCGTGTGCGATCGTTGCGTTGCGTATGCGTTGCGTGTGCGTATGCGTATGCGTGTGCGTATGCGTATGCGTATGCGTATGCGTATGCGTATGCGTATGCGTATGCGTATGTTGCGTATGCGTATGCGTATGCGTATGCGTATGCGTATGCGTATGCGTATAGCGTATGCGTATGCGCTATGCGTACTATGCGTATGCGTATGTTATGCGTATGCGTATGCGTATATGCGTATGCGTATGCGTATGATGCGTGTATGCGTATGCGTATGCAGTATGCGTATGATCGTATGCGTATGCGTATGCGTATGCGTATGATGCGTAGTGCGTATGCGTATGCGTATGCGTAGCGTATGCGTATGCGTATGCGTATGCTGTATGTATGCGTAGTGCGTGTGCGTAGTGCGTATGCGTATGCGTATGCGTATGCGTATGCGTGTGCGTATGCGTATGCGTAGCGATGCGTATGCGTATGCGTGTTGCGTATGCGTGATGCGTATGCGTGCGTTGCGTATGCGTATGCGTATGCGTATGCGTATGCGTATGCTGCGTATGCGTATGCGGCGTATGCGTATGCGTATGCGTATGCATGTGCGATGCGTATGCGTATGCTAATGCGTATGCGTATGCGTATGCGTATGCGTATGCGTATGCGTATGCGTATGCGTATGCGTATGCGTACGCGTATGCATATACATATGCGTACATACGCATATGCATATGCGTATGCGTATGCGCATGCGTCTGCGTATACGTATGCGTATGCGTGTGCGTATGCGTATGCGTTTGCGTATGCGTATGTTTATGCGTATGCGTATGCGTATGCGTATGCGTATGTATGCGTATGCGTATGCGTATGCGTATGCGTATGCGTATGCATATGCGTATGCGTATGCGTATGTGTATTCGTATGCGTATGTGTATGTGTATGTGTATTTGTATGTGTAAAAAAATTCGTTTAGGTGCGAGGAGTAATTTTGTCAACTGAACGCTCGCAATTGTAGGGGTATGAGATGGGGCGATGTCGAACTTTAGTTATTATAACACTTTTGCAGGTAGGCCTAGCACCAACATAGTCTGCATGGCTCTCGACTCTTTTATTATACTTCCATTTGCCATAAGATTTATTTTTCAAAGACATTGCAACAGTACAAGCCCATAGTTATTATTAGAGAGCAAAGATCAATTATTACAAACTTTTAAAAACTTTATGACATAACGTTTTTATTTTAACATTTATTTGTAAAGTGACTATCTTTCAAAATATTAAAATTTGTTCAGATCCTTGTTGAATTTAGCATATAGCGAAAGTTTTTTTTTCCAAAATTTTCGTTAACGCTTATTAGTTTTAACCTGCCATATCTTGTTGAAGGGCTGGAAATTGTTCATGACGAATCCGAGCATTTGACTGGCCTTTAAACAAGCGAGTTGTGCTTTGGTACAGTCCTGTAAACCTATTGATTAGTAAAGTTACCCTATTCATGGTATCACAATCTGCTTCGTAATCGGGAGGTGTCCAGTTCCATGTCCATTACCTTGCATGAGGTTTTTCAGAGGGTTAAACTCATACTTATAATCATTGCATATGCGCGCTCAAGTTCGGCTATTTGGGCAAATGTTGGGGTAGTATGTTCCCCTTTAGAACCCTGACTCCACTCCTTCCGACCCAATCCGGACCGCACCTATCTGTAGTCCCACCATCCATATTTACATACTTAACGTGTATACGTTAGTTGTGGCTGAAGGAGCGTGGGAAGTTCGATCAGCACGCCTCCGCTTTGTGAAGGGAATCACGTACGTTGCTTTCTTTTCATCTATTTATACTATGAGATAAAGTTAAGTAATAATAAGGAGCTTGGTTACTCAGATTCGCAAAGCGGTATCATATTAGTGTAACTAATACTGTTAATATTTTTGTTTGTGCGGTTGTTTATTTTCAGAGCAAGAGGATTTTAAAATAAAACACTGTAGCCACAGATGCAAATTACGCGTAATTCACCTTTGATTGGTAAAGGGGTCAAACATTTAAATCATAGATTAAGGTAAACGTTCGAAGTTATTGAATAAAAATGTTCTGCTGCAAACCTTCTGAAATAAACATGTTTGTAACGGAAGTGGAGTTTATTGTCGGACCGTTTAAGACTACTTCAGGGCTGCAACGAAACCCAGAAATCATTTGCTCAAGCAATCGGCTAGGTAGTAAATTTTGGTATTAAAGAATGGTTTAAAAGCATATTGGTAATTTGAGTATACAAATTATTAGTTTCTGTTGTGTGTGCTTTAAATATGATTTGAACGATGGTAAGCGCGCATTTTCAAATTTATCTGTTATTTAGTAAAGATTAAGGTAGTAGATTTTGGTGTTCGGTTAGAACGCCTTAATGTTTATCACTATAAATATAGCCTCCTTGAATCTCTCGGTGCATACAATTCTCCCGCGGTATTCATAACCTTCCCGCGATTAATTGTCTAGAGTGATCCGCTAATAACAACAGGCTGAATAACAGGATAAATACCCTACACCCTACAAAATCCCCCCAATCTTCAAAACTTTTCAACGTCAACTAGTGAGTTTGTAGCAATCCATGGTCCATAAAATTCTCCTTACGGCTTTGAATCTTATTAGCAGTGACATCAAGGGTAATGGTCTTACGATCTCCAAAATGATCCTACTGTCTTCAAAGTTTTCCCGCGCCCTTAAAAATGCTACACGCCTACTAACATCAAAAGTTTTGTCCTATGCCAATTCCCAAATTTTATTCGCATGATCCGCACAATTTAGCTATGGTCTCCAAAATGTTCCCATGTCCAAATGCCGCACTTACTCCTAAATCTGTTACCATTTACTGACGATGATAACTGCAATTGATGTCAAAACGTTTGAAGTTATATAAAAGATAAATACAAAAGACAAGTATTAAAAAAGATAAGTATTTTTATTAATTAAATGAAGTTCAATGTCATAAAGTGGTTAAGAAGGATAAAGGAGAAAATTTTCTCATACTACGTTGTTGAAATAACTCAAAAATTAGAATTTAGACGAAATGCCATTACATTTTTAACAATTAGGGTTCTGATTGAGGTTAAGCTATCCATGAAACTTAATTTGTAAAGATGAGTAATCTACTACCGTTATTATAGTCTACAAATATAATTCAGCATATCATTACGCGTGATTTTGCTACAGAAAGTATGTCATTTTTCTTTAGTGGTGTAACGCAAGATTACACAATA
The DNA here is from genome assembly GCA_036346205.1 of Vesta saturnalis. Taxonomy (NCBI): domain Eukaryota; kingdom Metazoa; phylum Arthropoda; class Insecta; order Coleoptera; family Lampyridae; genus Vesta; species Vesta saturnalis. Next base: position 3,727,339 of record JARFJB010000047.1, read on the forward strand.
GTGGAAAGTGTAACTTTACGCAGTTTAGCTTAACTCCTCTTGATTTGTTTTCTTTTTAGAAACATATCAAGCTAAAGTTCTAAGAACAACTTCTTCGACATAAATGTATGCCGGATATATCAGTCCCACACTTATCAGAGACGAACCATTATTATATTAACATGCACTAATTTTCCCCAAAATGATTACACAAAATACGTATAATTATAATTATAATTACCCCACAGACTTAATATTAATGTTACTACTTGATTTCATACAAACACTTATTCTCATTACAGAATAACCTACTTTTCTATATATATATATATATATATATATATATATATATATATATATATATATATATATATATATATATATATATATATATATATATATATATTGTGATGGCTAAATATCAATTATAACTGTATATCTTTTAATATTGCTCAAATGGGGATAGAGTTCTATTTGTTGGGAAATTAAACATAAATATAATTTATTCTTTGATGTGTATTTAATGTTTTTATATAAATGAGCCTTACTAAAATTTGCACAATAGCGCATGCGTTGCGTATTAAATGAACTCAAATACCAAACTGTCAAATTTGTTAAATGGTACCTTCCTAAAATTGTGATTTTAATTTTGTAATTGAAACTGAAATTTGGAAAGAAGGCTAAATTTTTACTTGTTTTACAGATGTTTACACTGCTATTGCATAAACATTTACACCTATACATAAAATAATAAATGCAGGAAATCACACAAATAATGAATACAAATAGCAGGGTTAAGATTAAAAATTAACTCACATGTGCATCGGCATATCTGCAAAAGGATGTGTTCATACAGCTGGTTCCAATTACACACGTAGGCTCCTTCCAATCAGTGATCGTAGTTATTGATCCATACTATTTGCTGCTGCAGTACTTCCAATAATTCCACACTGTCCCACGGATTAATGGTTGCTTTTGTTGTGGTAAACGTGCTTATAATTGCTTAACTGTTTTACTCAACCACTAAATTATTAATTATAATATTTATTTAATTGTTTTAAAATGTTTCAATAATTTTCGGTTTATCTAATGTTTTAAAGTTGTAAAATTTTAAAATTAATATCACTTTTCTTTTTAGCCTCCGAAATGGAATATCAATTATTAAGATGTCGCAGCAGGAATAAAACATCAATTAAAAAATGAATAAATTTTATTTACGATAACGTAACCACAAATAAATTTCAACAATCGAACTTTTTTAAACACGTCAAACATAAATCGTAACAACTGTTAAATTTGAATCGTAATAAGCTTTACGAACATGGAAATTTATCGGTAACCTAACTTTATTTTAAGAATTGTAGGTTAATAACAATTGTTTCTGAACTTTTCGTCTCTTCGTTAAACTCCCTTCGTTTCCCGATAATAAATGTGGTTATTTTAACTTACTTGTTAACACAAACAGCACACTTTGTCAATAAAAATTTTAACTTTGCAAAATAAATGGAAGAAGAGAGAGTCTGTTCAGGAACAATTCCTTATATACCCTCCTGTTATTTGAAAACCTAACTAAACTATAAATTATGCTATATCTTTCTTATTAAGCTACTGATTTAAATTTCAAAAAAAAAGAAATGAAATTTGTGCAAGATTCCGCACAAAATGATACCTCACTTGATATACCTCTGTTAAAAATTTTACGAATTGACTTATCCTAAACTAAAATTGCTTATATCTAAAAAATCTTACTTTCTACACTTAAACTAAATACATATTCGTGATCTGCACGATAATTTGAATTAGAAAACATTTATTATATGTCCAAAATCTTAAATTTAGAGTAAAATTCTGTTTAGCATAGGAAATTTGTACAGTTAACCCCATTTCACAAAATTTATGTTCAAATGACTTGTACAAAGTAAATTACTGCACGGAAATGAGGAAAACCTCCTGTTAATTACATTAACAAATTATTCTAAGCTCATATTACTCTATAAAACTATAAATTTGCAAAAACGTCCAAATTAATCAAAATGTTACTCACACAACTTATAAAATCTGTTTTTAATATTTTCAATGTTCACTTTACTTGTATCGTTTAAATTTTAGTCACTTTAACAATCCATATGGTTTAACACATTTCTTCAAAAATCTTACACAAAAATGTATCTGCATGTAAATATCTTTATGTTAAATTGTTCTGTATATTGTGCTTAATGTTTACTATGCACTAACTTTTCTGTAGCACATACACTTTCATTAATATTGTGAGTAATAACTAAATCATGTTCGTACTGTAACCCTTCCTCAAATTTTTACATCTTGCCTGCATTTTACCTAACTTATAATATGTCTCTAACATAAACATAACTCTACACTGTGTGTTGAATACCCAAATGCCAAAATACTTTACGTGAACTGTAAATTTAATGAAACAATATCTACGAACTTAATCGTACTTACAGATATAACTTTATTTAACCTTCCTGACATGTTTTCATGTAGTACAATGCTTTTTATGACTGAACCAACTTGTACAAATCTTATTAAGCCTGTTTCATCAAAACAAATCCACTTTCTTGCAATCGTTTACCAAAATACTTCAAATAAATGCATTGTAAATGTGCCGTAATTGATCTCAAATTGTTCTATATAGAAATTACAAGCTTAAACTCTCAAATCCCTGTCTTAATATTATCTAACATCTCAATATATATATATATATATATATATATATATATATATATATATATATATATATATATATATATATATATATATATCAAGAGAGTGAGTGGCCTAAGAGTGATTTATAGAATATGATCGTTAAATAAACCAACGAAAACTGCAGACGACAGCTTCCAACAAAAAAATAAGGTAATTATTAACACTGTATCGCTCTCATTTTAGTTTCTAGAATTTGTATCGACCCTGCAGAAGGTAGTGCACAAGAAAGTTCATAATAAGATATAGTGTTTACATAATATTATCACATGTTAAAATGGAATGTTCTGACCTGGTCTATCGAGGAGATACAATTGATACCCTGTTTGCTACATATGGAGTAACACAGGTTGTATGAGGTTCGATAAGGTTTTCACTTGCAAACGTACGGGTTCAGGCTGTCCTCGCAATAACGACCTTTCCCACAACGTTCCAGGAGAGGAAATATATCATCCCCACAAAATAAAGATAATTACTGAAAGACGAAAACGCAACAGACGAAGCAACTGATAGACATTGACAAACGGAGACAGAGACATAATCTAAAAATGTATTGCGTTTTTGTAACTGTGGTTTATATGTTAATTGGGTTAGTCGGCCTATTTCCACAGTTTTGGTCGCTTTTTAACGCGACGTTTCGGTAGCGGACTCTGCTTTCGTCATCAGGCTGTCCTGCGAAGGACTGTTTTTCAGTACTTGAGTCGGATTTTTTCTCAAGCACTTGACTACTCTCAGATTCGAACTTGGTACCTTTGAGTTGAGAGTCTGACACTTTTAGCGCTGAGCCACTGAGTAATCCAATATATATATTTTAGAACTTATATATATTAAACTTTTTCGTGGTTGCGCAGTAGTTTATTGCGCATGTTGCGCCGTAGCCTATTGCGCCGATGCGTTGCGCTTAATGTCTTCGCGTCTTTGTTCTAGATATGTTCGGTAATTCCTGGTGCCCTTGCGAATGTTGTTCTTATGTTCCTGAGTTCTCACTTTGAGTGGTCTGCTGCTCTCTACTATGTATCCTCTGCAGCACTTGCATTGGGCAGAGTGAGGTTAGGTAGTTCTCCTCTAGTGCTAGCTTGCTTATGGATGTTTCAAGCTATTCTGAAAAGTTGTTATAATTCGGGGCCGTAACGAGTTACTAATTCTGTATTGTAGGTGTTTTTGTAACGGTGGTTTATATGTTAATTGGATTAGTCGGTCTATTTCCACAGTTTTGTGTTATATATATATATATAACTTTTTCGTGGTTGCGCAGTAGTTTATTGCGCATGTTGCGCCGTAACCTATTGCGCCGATGTGTTGCGCTTAAGCTCTTCGCGTCTTTGTTCTAGATATGTTCGGTGATTCCTGGTGCCCTTGTGAATATCGTTCTTATGCTCCTGCGTTCTCACTTTGAGTGTTCTGCTGCTCTCTACTATGTACCCTCTGCGCACTTGCATGGGGCAGAGTAAGATTAGGTGGTTCTCCTCTTGTGCTAGCTTGTTTATGGGTGTTTCAAGCTATTCTGAAAAGTTTTTATAATTCGGGGCCGTACCAAGTTACTCATTCTGTATTGTAAGTGTTTTTGTAACTGCGGTTTATATGTTAATTGGGTTAGTCGGCCTATTTCCACAGTTTTGTCTCACTTTGAGTGGTCTGCTGCTCTATACTATGATCCTCTGCCGCACTTGCATGGGGCAGAGTGAGGTTAGGTGGTTCTCCTCTAGTACTAGCTTGTTTATGGATGTTTCAAGCTATTCTGAAAAGTTGTTATAATTCGGGGCCGTACCGAGTTTACTAATTCTGTATTGTAAGTGTTTCTGTAATTGTGGTTTATATGTTAATTGGGTTAGTCGACCTATTTCTACAGTTTTGTTATAATTCTGGGCCGTACCGAGTTATTAATTCTGCATTGTAAGTGTTTTTGTAACTTTGGTTTATAAGTTAATTGGGTTAGTCGGCCTATTTCCACAGTTGTGTTATAATGCGGGACCGTACCGAGTTACTAAGTCTGTATGGTAAGTGTTTTTGTAACTGTGGTTTATATGTTAATTGGGTTAGTCGACCTATTTCTACAGTTTTGTTATAAGTAAAGGTGTCAGACTCACAACCCAAAGGTACCAAGTGAGTAGTCAAGTGCTTGAGAAAAAAAACTCGACTCAAGTGCGGAAAAACAGTCCTTCGCAGGGCAGCCTGATGATAGAAGCAGACTCCTCTTCCGAAACGTCGCGTTAAAAAGCGACCAAAACTGTGGAAATAGGCCGACTAACCCAATTAACGTAATCTAAGAAGCTACAATAAAGTAGAATAAGTAAATGCGAACTAATTATAACCATTTGTTACCTCTTCTGATTTTAGGTGAGCTTATAATGTTATAATGACGAATATTTTTAACTATTCGCCTTGGAAATAGCGATTGGTTTTAATTAACATGTTTCAAGTGCCACTAGTGAAAGCAATGTTCTTATATGTAATTACGATAAGAAATTACTCAAATTAAATTTTATCCAGTAGAACTGCCTATGGCAATAATAAACAAAGGAGAAAATGTCTCAAGAATACACTCACTCTTAGCTAAAATGGCTACCACAAAACCAAAGCTGAAGAACGTTCTTCCGAAAATTTAGAAAAAAGATAATTGCTACCAAAGTTAAACTTTTGTATTTGTAGATAATGAAGATCTCTGTGATCAAATAATTACTTAATTTCATGGCTTATATCATGTACTACTGCTCTCTAGCAGCGATTCAGTCAAAACAACAGATACGATTAAGAAAGCGGTTCTGAAACCAACAAGAAAATCGTAGAAATCCCTAGATGACACTACTTATATCAATTTCACAATTTTATATTATAATTTAGTACAGCACATACAGAAACCTAAGATATTTGTATTATTATTAAAGCAGATATCGAGTAAAATATTAAATGTAAATCCTTTAATTGCCAACGCAAAGGTAATTTTTAATACAGTAAACACAGTAAATGGGGAAGTCAATATGAATAGACAAGATATCGATTTAGTACAGTCACCACCAAAAAGTTACGAAATTCACGCAAGAAAAAAATCCAATACCGGTTTCTACACCTTACATATGTTTACGTGGTTTTGTATACATTCTTGTGTATATTGAGGTACAAATTCTATAGTTTATTGCTGCTTTTGCACTTTGAAGTTTGAATCAGATACTTTATGTAATAAATTAAATTTAAATCTTTGAAACATATACATATGTAAGTATAGAATGCTATGCAGTGTGTTTTTTCACTATAGCTGAATCGACTTATTAGCTTATTTCACAACTTCTGGTCAAGTTTCGCCAAGATCGGCCATCATGTCTGGATGTGTGCGTGCGTGCGTGTATGCATGCGTGCGTGTGGGTATGGATGTGGGTGTGGGTGTGAGTGTGGGCGTGGATGTGGGTGAGGGTGTGGGTGTGGGTGCAGGTGCTGGTGCGCGTGCGGGTGCAGATGCGGTTGCCGGTGTCGGCGTCGACGTCGTCGTGTGCGTGTGCAGGTGCGGGTGTGCGTGTACATGTGCGGGTGTGCGTGTGCAGGTGCGGGTGTGCGTGTGCATGCGTGCGTGCGTGTGTGAGTGCATGCGTGCATGTGTGTGGGGATGTTTGTTAGTATCTACGGTAACTCCAGAACGAAAATAGCTACGTACATAAATACATTTTGTGTTTAAGCTTGTTTTCATTTGGCTTAGAACTGATTAGATCTTGGGAGAAAGCCAGCGGCGGAGAGGGGGGGTTTACTAGGGGCAGTTTTTGCTTTTTATCAATTATTTCTAAAACAGCTGCATATTTCAAGGATATAAAAATACCTAGATACAGACCTTAAACATATCGATGTGTGCGTGTGTGTGCGTGTACGTGTGTATGTGTGCGTGTGTGTGCATGTGTGTACGTGTGTGTGCATGTGTGTGCGTGGGTGTGCTTGTGTGTGCGCAGGTGCGCGTGTGTGCGCGTTTGTGTGCGTGTGTGCGCCTGCGCCTGTGTCTGTGTGCTTGTGTTTGTCTGCCTGTGTGACTGTGTATATGTGTACCTGTGTATCTGTGTGTCCGTGTGTCTGCATGTCTGCGTGTCTGCGTGTTTGCACGTCTGCGTGTCGGAGTGCCTACATGTCTGCGTGTCTGCGCGTTTGCGTGTTTTCGTGTTTTCGTATTTGCTTGTTTGCGTGTGTGCGTGTTTGCGTGTTGGCGTGTTTGCGTGTTTGTGTGTTTGCGTGTGTGTGTATGCGTGTGTGCGTGTGGTACTGTGCGCGTGTGCGTGTGTACGTGTGCATGCGTGCGTGTGTGCGTGAGTGCCTGTGTGAGTGCGTGCGTGCGTGCGTTTGTGTGGATGTTTGTTAGTATCCACAATAACTCCAGAACGAAAATACCAGTATATACATACATTTTGTATTTAAGCTTGTTTTCATTTGGTTTAGAACTGATTAGGTTTTTGGAGAAATCTAGCGACGGAGATGGGAGGTTTATTAGGGGCCGTTTTTTGTTTTTCTCAAATACTTCTAAAAAAAGATACATATTTCGAAGATACAAAAACACCTAGATATTGGTCTTAAACATATCGATTAATTATGCTCTATCCAATATTTTTTATGACGGGTAATTTAGCGGCAATAAATTTCCTAAGGTAAAATTCAAGTGCTATTCCATTTTTTTCATTATCTGAATAACGATTAATTTTATAAGAAAAAGTGTTTTAATATAATGCAACGTAAGTCAAAAAATTAATTAAATATGAATGAAAATGGTTATACTTCATTATTGATATCTTATGGAAGCGGACGGCTTTGGAATTTTATTTAAGTTAAAATGTATATATTAATATCTATCTAGCGTGAAGTTTTGAACGTCATTCTGACAGATTATTTTTTTGTTTTACAATGTTGTCTTTTTTCATTATGAACGTATAAAGAAGATGTTGTATACTTACCCTAAATATAGTATAACTCAAATTATTTCAATTCTTTTAATTTTTTAAGTTAGCGGCTAGTTGTCTATTAACCTCTGTCAGACATGAAGTTTTAAACATCTGTTTGACATAGATTATTGTTTCTGTTTTTACAATGTTGCATATTTTCGTAACTAACTTATTATAAAAGGGGTTGCATAATTATGCTAAAAAAAATTACTTCATGTCTTTTAATTTCCATTTTGTAGGTTGGAAGGTAGTATGGTGTCCACATCAGATATTTTTTAATTTAGTTGGCCAATTTACGAAAGTGTTTAGCTCAAATTCAATGTATGGCTTTATAATAATCAGTATACAATTATACAATTTTATAGTATAGGTAAGTAATTTAAAGGTGATTGTACCCATGTGTAGCGGCCTTATTATATGCAAGACGTGCATGTCTGATATACAAGTGTGTAATAGAAAAGTTTGTTTTAAATTAAGGCAATTTTTTAGAAGTTATACAGAAACTAAGTGAAAATTACGATTCAAGCTGCTAACTTATTGTACTGTGTGTACGTTTTTGGACATTTTATACTATTTGAGTACTAGATCTTTTCCTTAAGCAGTCAAAACTAATTGCCCAAGTAAGTACCAAAACATGTATTCAATATGTGATACACGTATGTGTACACATACATATATAAGTATAAAGAAACATGGTTCGCTTCATTTTCATTCTCTTCTTTTTTGCCGGACAATTGAAGTTTGCCACGAAACTGAGCCGGCTTTAGAATTAAAGTAATATTTAAATTTTTCTCTTATGGTTTTTGAATCCGAAGAAGATGATCCACCAATACCCGCCAAATTTGTCATTACATTATTAACTAATAAATTTTCGTTTTCACAAGTTTCTGCAAATAAGGTGTCAGAATAGTTTTTTAAAGAATTGTGTACACTACAAGTAGCTAACACGACTGTGTCAAGATGTTCAGCTGTAACTTCTAATTGTCGTTGATATATTCTAATTTTTTTTGTTAAAATTCTAAAGGCATCCTCAGAAACATTCCATGCTCGACTCATCCTATAATTAAAAATCTTCTTGTCGTTATTGAATGAAAACTGTGCACCAGGCTATGGGTTAATAAGATTTCTATGCAATGGAAAAGTTCATGTGCTATGATGTCGTGAGGAATTAATAGTGTGGTGTCTGGCAAGGGCTTGTCAACTGGGATGGTTAGTTGTCCTTTGAAGAATTCTTGTCTAAATACCGAATGGAAAAATATTCCCCCATCGCAGTTTTTCCGTAAGTTCCGACGTCAAGGAAAGTGAATTTGTATACGCGTCAATAATAGCAAGAAGGACGACGCTACATGTTCCTTTTTAATTAATTTATAGAGTACCACTTTGTTTCGGTTTTTAGAAAACCACGTTTTTCATCCATGGCACCAAGGTAGTTTGGAAAATTCCATTGGAAGCGAAATTCTTATTTCTTTTGTGTCCAAAGTTTCGGTCGTAACAATAGGTTGCAAAACCTCCCAGATTGCTTCACAAGTTTAGTAAACAAGCTTTCTTGTAGACGATTCTCTCAAACGATAGCTAAAATCTGCAGTTCCAAATAATTTCCAGGTTTGCTAAAAATTTGTAAGATATACAATTTGGCGTATATCATATCTAGTGCAGGATTGATTACAACGTGACCGCAGTTCGTTTGATAGATTCATTTCAAGTGTCCCTGTTAACAGTAATACTTTTTTTATTTACCCAACAAATCATGTCGAAATTGCAATCTGTTCAGTAAAGGGCGTCTTTCCAGACGTATTCAAAATATCCAAGGTTACACCTATTTATGTAAAAGGAAATATTAATTACCGACAGTTATGGACCGATATCTATAATACCTGGTATAGGAAAAGTGTTTGAAATTGTTCTCAAAAGAAGACTACTGGACTTTTTTGATAAGAATAAATTACTATTCACAATTCAATATGGCTATAGACCAGGTAAATCGACGATAACTGCTTTGCGTAAATTATACGAAACGGTTCCCGACGCTTTTGAAAACCATAATTCAAGTTATGCTAGGTTTTGCGATCTTACTAAGGCATTTGATACTGTGCACCAGAATATTTTAATTTAAAAATTTGAGCGAAATGGAGTAAGAGGTGCACCATTACAGCTCATAGAGTCATGTTTAAAAAAATCGCGGTCAAAGTGTCAATCATGCAGGCAGCACTTCTCAAAAACATGAAATAACTTAAGGTGTACTACAAGGCTCAGTATTGGGTTCACTCCTTTTTATTATTTACTATAATGACCTAACAATTCAATTAGATAAACAAATAACACACATTTGCTATGCGGACGATGTGACTTATAAATGCTGGCACTGCACCCACAGAAATAAAACCTGTTTTAGATAGCTCTCAAGACGTTGCAAACGATTGGTTTAGATGCAAACTTCTAACTCTAAATAAAAACAAAACTAAGAATTTAACATGTGAAATAACTTCAAGCACAAATCATCCAGTTAAGTACTTAGGAATTTGCTTTGTAGACTGCAGTTTTCTACTCATATCATATTTATAATTAATTTAGAATTAGTATTTCCCTTAGTCCGTGTGTACAAACCCTCAAAATTAAACAAATTAAATACAACCGTTGTCTAACACGAATTTGTATTAATACTAATCGTGTAAATATCAAAATCTCGTGTAAGGCCTGCTTTTCTTTAACCTGTTCCGTATTTCTAAACGTTACTTAAGAAAATCTAAGTAATAAAGGACCAGTCCACGATAGAAATTTGAAGTATGCTCTAACCTCGAATTCAACAACATTGTCTTAAATTTGTAAAATAATAGACAAAATAAACTTACCTGTCTAAATCACAGTAATCCTCCCGGGTTTTGAAGTGTACACACACCCTTGTATTATTTTCACCTGAACACATTATAATTTGTTTACAAAGAAACAAAACCGCAATTATTTTATTTTTGAACACTGAATTATAACGCGCTTGTTTACAGGAATTTTCCAAACCGACGACGAGCACAGATACACCGGCGACACCTGTCCCTAAACATTATAAATCTTAGGATTTACCGCCGACATTTCAACGACACCAGCATTACTCCGAGGTACCGTGGGCTGCCCAAATACCAGGCGCTGTATGAACAGATCCCTTATTAAATATTTTAGAAATTTTTCGTTTATTTTCCATCATTTTGTTTAACTTGAATATTTAATTATTTTACCAGAATATTGTTTTGTTAAGTTATTATAATTCCAGAAGCTTTGTTTTAATATATGTATTAAACCTGGGTATGAAAATTGTTTAACAGTTATATAACAGTCTAAAAAAAACCCACTTCCCAAATTCCTGACTATCCGAGGTTAAAAAGAAATCCGCGTAATGGTAATTAGTAAGTGTAACTCATAAAAGAAGCCTGCACAAAATTATGGACCTTACAAAATGGCGCTCAACGTAAAGGGCTAGAAAAAGTCATCCCTATCCTGTAGACTCAAGTATGACTATTAAATAAAGTAAATATAATTAATTATAACCAGGTGGAAAATAAGTGAAGCCGAACTAATTTTTATTTTACAGTTTTCCAGAAGAACGTGTCCAGAACATCAAAAATTAATCGATTATTACAGATAAATAACCTGCAGTACCAGGATATCACTGATGTAATTTACAGATTACAACTGAAACCTAATTTTATTTTTTACAGGAACTAGGTATTCCAGATTGGTCGTAAATATCAACCAATATAAATAATAATTATTAATCTATTTCAGAGATTCAATTATTGTTGTAAAAGTAATTTAAACATTAATTCCCAGCTTAAGACTAATACAGTTTTGTTTCAGAAATACCAAACTAAAATCAAATTTACATTTGTTACAGGAAAAACTAAAATTAATAGTTTTACACATAAAATAATATTCTTTTCCAGTTATTTAAATATTTTTATAAAATTAAACCTGCCAACAAACATTTCACAAAATGAGTACATTAACAAGCACAGAAGATGTTCTAGTCAGCTGGGTGTACGAACTCAGAAAAGGTGCACTTATTAAAGAAGCAAGAAAGTATCGCCTTGACACCTCTGGAAGTATAGAAGAGTTAAGAACTCGTCTGACACACTTCCTACGTACCGGAGAAGGTACAATAATACAACCAGCAGTCACTCCCTTAATTCCTGAAACTTTATTTTCATTACTGCCGAATTAACCGCCAGAGATGTTACCAGTTGAACCCATAAATAAACGTGCAGAGACCTGCGATCGAGTACGCAAATGGGGCCTCAAATGTGATGGTGTAGGCGATCCTTTATCATTCTTGGAGAGAATCCAAGTGTTACAAACATGCTATCAGATACCTGGACAAGAACTGCTGTTAGTCCTTCCTGAGCTATTTAAAGAAAATGCTCTCTTGTGGTACAGAAACAACCGAATTCACTGACAAACTTAGGATCAATTTCTACATTCCTTTCAGTTTAATTTTTACCACCAAGATACCACAGCCGTCTCGAAGAAGAAATTAGAAATCGTGTGCAACGTCCTAAAGAGAAGGCACTTGATTTCGTAACTGCCATCTCAACCCTGATGCGTAGACATGGAAGGATGTCCGATTCTACCTAATTGGAAAGGATTTATGACGATCTAAGAACCGAATATAAATTCTACATTAGGCAACAAGATTTTAACAACTTACCTGAACTCCTGACCATGGCGAATCAGTATGAAATGCTGCCTCAACGTACTCACAGCCCTCCTGTAACTCGTAGTCCAAGTCGTGTACATTTCAACAGCGTGACTATGCAATATATATATATATATATATATATATATATATATATATATATTATATATATATATATAGAGAGAGAGAGAGAGAGAGAGAGAGAGAGAGAGAGAATTTCAGGTGTAATAATAAATTACTACAAACGGAGAGGCAGGAGAGTATTTGTAGAGAAGCGTTCTACAAACAGAATTAAAAGTAAAAGTTAAAAATTTCGCTTATAAACCTTGCGAATGAGTGGGGTTTTAGGTAGGAAATGTCGCAACGTTTGTGCACATCGTGAAAGGGGGTACTGGTGCTCACGCAAAAGTTCTGATTATTTACATGTTTAAGAACTGGAATAAAATCAATTATTATTTAAACATTATCTTAATAATTTTTATTAAAATAACAATTAATTTGTCTTACCCAATTCTGGCTCATTACATGGTGCAAAAATGATTCAAAATCCAAACAAAGCTTATTCGAATAATGACATCAAGTCGGTACAACGAACATTGTAAACCACTTTTTAAAAAATTAGAAATATTACCTTTACCCTGTTGTTATATCTTAGAATGTTTAATACTAATTAAGAAAATGTATTCTTCAGGCATCAGATAGACGACATAGTTATGGCACCAGACAACGAAATGTTCCTCGCTTCCCCTTGTGTAGACTTAAAAAGCTAAAAGGGCCGTATACATTTTTAGCGATAAAAATGTTTAACATTTTACAGGACTCATACAAAATCAAAAGCGTTTCCTTAAGATTGCTTAGAATAAAAATACTATGAATACTACTAGAACATTGCTTTTACTCTGTCAAAGAGTATTTCACTGTTTTAACATCCATAAATGACGAAACTTGAAATTATTGTTTGTTATTTACATGTTATTTGTTCTTTATGATAGTTTCTTGTATTTTATATGTATATTTATATGATCGTGACAATTGTGTACATTGTTATACATGAATATAATATCTGTCTATCTGCAGGGACCGCCATAAAGTTGAACACATATGAGAAAAATTTGTATTATTGAAATTTCTGAAAAACTATTGTCGGTTCGATTCTGCATATCTGACAACCAAAAAATCATAGATTTGGCGGGAATTTTGAAAAATGTTTACTATGATGCCGAAAAATGGGCCACATTGACAAGATATCGAAAAATTGTATTAAGAAAATGCATTCAGAATGCAACAAAGACCCCATATACCAATTTTAAACCAAATCATAAAAAAAAATAAAAAATACCATTTATTACTCTCTGTTTTTATTACGAAACATCAATACAATCTTTTACCTGAAAATAATTTTAATAACATAAATTACATAATTTCATGTATCTTAAACTATGAGGCCCACTTTAAAGAGTAATAATTTTCATCCTTATAAGCCGAAATATTTGATTTTTCCAAAGCCAACTTATTAAATTCAAAAATATCGCTAATTACAAATGTAGGTACTAACCGATATTAAATTTAATAAGCATAAATAATGTGTTGTTAAGTTTTAATTACAAATATCAGTTCGTTTACATTTCACCGGTAAAAATATTAGATCAGCTCATTCGCTTCAATATACAGGGCATGAACACAACCAGTGTCGTGGCTAAATCGTATTTTTTTAATTTTTCTCTTACAAATTGTCTATTTTACTAACATTTGATTAATTTTGACCTAAACTGATGTAATTTATGTTATTAAAACTATTTCCAGGTAAAACAAGATTTTATGATGTTTCGTAATAAAAGCAGAGGGGAATGAATGCTATTTTATACATTTGCATTCTAAATATATTTTCTCAAAACAATTTTTCGAAATCTTGTCCATTTTTACACATTTTTCGGTATCACAGTTAACATTTTTCAAAATTGCCCCCAATAGAGTTTTTCAGAAATTTCAATAATAAAAATTTTTCCCATATATGTTCAACTTTATTGCGGTCCCTGCATCTATCTTTTAACACATTTAGCACCACTCTCTAATTGGTCATTCGCTCCCTGGGACCACAGATTTGAAATGCGCTTTTTTCAATAAATCATTTTTTTTATAGTGTGTCATTGTATTTTAATTCTTATTTTTCCTTTTTTAGCGATTTTTTATTAATTTTTTTTAGTGCCCACCGGTGGACACGTTGTCCAAGGATGTAATTTACATTGTAGGACCAAATGCCCACCGGTGGGCACGCATTGTATCATTTGTTTTGTTTCAGATTTCGAACAACAATGGGAAGAAGAGGTCTTACAGAAGCATAATTGGCACTGGAACTGGAAAATTTGGCTGATGTTAAGGCAGCAGATTACTCCGATGACTCCACTGCAGACCCGACTTTCTCCCAAAATGAAGAAAGCTCCAGTTCACGCGAAGATGAATCAACGGAGGTTGAGAACGAAGACGAAGCTGCTGAAGTTGCTCCTCTAGCTGATGTTTTACCAGAGGAGAGGTGAGAACCTGTGGCAGGGGACAGAATGAAAGTTCGTTTTTCAGATGTCCAGGCCGTGGTTCCTGCAGATGTAATTCAGAAACTTAGTGGAGCATATCCTATATTACATTTTGGGCATTTCATAGACGATGATGTAATATCATTGTTGGTAGAAGTAACTAATAGATATGCTGCGCAGAAAAAATTACTGCCAATAAAGCAATTCCAGCAGAAGTTCCCAGGCTCAATAAATCGAATAACACTGATCCTACACATGGGGCTAATGCACGTGCCCAAACTAAGAGACCACTAGAGCACGAAACGAATCTATGAAAACAGAATTCGAAAAGTAATGAGCCGTAATAGATTTGAGTTGTTGCTAACGATGTTTTATCTATCAAATAATGAGGAACCCATGAATCCAGAAGACAGGCTTCACAAAATTTCTCAATTTTTAAATATTCTCGAACAGAAATTCAAGCAATCCTATTATCCCGTAGAAAAAGTGCGTATTGATGAAAGCAACGTACCATTTCGGGGACGTATGTATTTTCGACAGTATCTTCCTAATAAAAGACACAAATACGGCATTAAAGTTTTCAAACTTTGTGTCAATGGAGGATATACCTAGTCGTTCAAAGTCTACACAGGTAAAGAGCGAGTACATGATGTATCTGTTTCCGAAAAAAATGTCAAAGGACTAACGGGCGGACTACTGGATACAGGTAGAATTCTATATACAGACAACTGTTGTACAAGTGGCAAACATATTTAGTCGGAACCCTAAGATCAAATAGAAAAAATAATCCCCCCGATCTGGTGAAAGTAAAATTGAGAAAGGTGAAGTCGTAGCCCAACAAAATGAAAATAAAACCGTAGTCTGCAAATGGAGAGACAAACGGTTACAGTAAATCGAAGGAGACAAGAAGATGATAAACCTTCAATGGTGGTTGACTACTCTGACCAGATGGCATCATAAGCATCATATGTTGGAAGTACCGTCAAGTGGTATAACAGACTAGTTTTTCATTTTGTCTATGCTATGGTAAATGGTTTGCATTTGCATAACAAAATAAATAACAAGAAAATGGGCATCGCGGAATTCAAAGAATTTATAGTTTACTAGGATTGTAATCCTAGACTGTCAAGATCTTCCAGTTCCAAGCCAAAACACCTGAAAGAATAAGAGGGCCAAAAAAGGGTTACCAGAAAAAGGTGCAATACATGCTATAAAACTATGTTTCAACGACAAGATCCAATTTATGCCCGTAAAAACGAAAAAACGCTACCAATGTGCCTCGAATGCTTTCAGAAGCATCTAGCAACTTTTTCTTTTGAAGAAGCTAAATTTTTATTATTTTTTTAGTTCAGTTTGGTTGGAATTACTTGTTTAGTTTACTTGTTGCTGTTTCTATATAAGAATATAATTTCATTTATTTTGCCTCTGAATAAGTTTAATTTACATTATTTTTTTTTTGTTGAATTCGTTTGGAATTCCTTGTTCAGTTTATTTGTTGTGGTTTTCAATATTTCAATATAATTTCATTTATGTTTGTAATAAAATATGTCAAAATATCAAAATATATAAAAAATTTTTTAGTCCTCAAAATCTCACCCGGTATATTAATTCTGCCCGGTCTTAGGCAAGTTTTATTATCTGATGTGACTACTAAATACGTCAGCATACGTGAAATTAATGTAAGAGGTACTCACCGGTGGGCACGGTGACTTGAAATAAACAAAATCAAATGCCCACCGGTAGGCACGCCGCCCGAACAGAAAGACTAAAAATGCCTACCGATGGGCACGTGGCAATGAATGTGTTAAAAACTAGAAGTAATTTGACAAAGTATGTACCAATTTTTTATTGAAATTTCTTCTCGAATCTGAACATTAATATTTTTTTAATTAATTCAGGAAAAGATTGCAAACAAAAAATTGAAGAATTTGCGTGATTGTTATAAAAGGTTGCTACCCCCGAAGGACGAAACCTAGACAAGCAGCGAAGACGCTGAGGGCTTGGAAAAAGAAACGTTTTTCCTGGTTAAATACGTGCACACCGCAAGAAAGGTCAAGACTAATGTTTCAAAACTAGAAGATGAGTACAAGGATGAGGACGCCGATACCTTCGACAGTATTGACAGCGGAAAACCTTTAACTCCCCCAAAAATTAATGTACCGGGTGAGTCAACGAAGTAAACTGGCTAGTAAGCGAGAATTTTAAAATTATTCTTCACTATACAGAATGTTCCAAAAAGGCAGGGCAACACAAAGTTAGTATTCTTTAAAGGAACACCCTGTATATAATTCCATTTTTGGATTCTACGTGCAAATATACTTTATTTATATTAGTTTCGTGCACGTAAGATTTCTGGTTTAAAATAGTACAGGTATAACTTTATTATTATGTACCATCTTGCTTTTTTAGGAAAACGTTTACATTTGTACCAAGAAAAGACCCAGCTTAAACCTATGTTCTAAAGAAGAAATATTAGAGATAAATGCTACAGTGTTCAAAATTGTCACGTGTGGTTGAAATTTGCCGCAGATATTAGAATGTTACATGTAGAAATTACAGGAGGAAGTTCTGTGTCGTATTAGATTATTGCAAATTTAGGTATGTTCGGGTATAAAGTTTGGGAAGCACTAATTTAGTTACAAATATTACTCTATTTGGCGATGTTTGGATTTATGGCGAATTGAACTAGGGTATAGTACCCAGTTTCGTGTGACACGCGTTGGTGAGAGTAGGATAGTAAAACGAATTTCATTTGGGGTGTAAGATATTTTTTTGTAAATAATGGTTGATCTTACTTTTAAGTAATTGTTAATTTATAGTTTAGCTTGTGAGGTAAGGAGGAGTTTTGTTTTTCGTAATATGATTGAAATTGTACCGGGCGAGTCATTAAGGAAGGACGCCGGCTATATCCCAGAAACCGCTTATGTTTTGACTTCAAAAAAAAATTCTTCAGTCAAGGCCAAGAAAAAATGCTGGAATTAATTTTAAAGTTTGTAAATAGACCGCTAGGTGGCGTAACTGCTGTAGTAAATTAAAAAATGTCTAATAAGTAACAGAAACTTAAGGAAAAGGTATATTGGAAATATCGTAGTTGTATTTTTGTGATAATTTTACCAATTTTTTGTATAAGAAGTTTTTCTCTAACTTCACAAGTTTTCCGGAGGGAGAGCTGCGATAGTTGTCAGACAAACACGTAATTAGATTCGGAACCAGTGATCGAATCTTAAAAACTAATATTTCGTTGGAAAGGTCTTTTCTTCCGCTATTCGTTGATGTATTAAAAAGTTAAGTTTGATTAACGAACAAACCGCTAGAGGACGCTTTCCAAATATTACTGAAATTTTAGCGATTTTCTTCAAAATATTAAATAGAATGGTATGTTTTTTATATTTTAGTCAGAAAGAGTATAAAGTTTCGTCTATACCCTGAAAATTTCAAGTCGATATCTTTGTTGGTTTCAATTTTATACCCACTTTAAGTTCAGATAGATGGTAATGATTTTGTAGTGCCACGATCATCCAAAAACACTACCAGACCAACAATGTGTAATGACGGTTTATCCATAGTACCATTAATTTTATCAATGTCAGTATCAAGGAAATATTACCCTGAAATTTCCTCACAAAATTACCTCCGGTTTTGCGGTGTATGCGGGTGTATTGTGATACGAGTTTCTTTGACTTATTGCCACATTCTTTTTGTCAACAGTGCCCTTTAACCAGGAAGCATATGATATGCTTGAAGTATATTTCGAATGCGTGCAGAATTATACTGTTGCTACACGATTGTATGAGGCTCGTATTCTAGAAAGACGGCATTACGAAAAGAGGCTTTTTACTCGATTACAGGAACAATTCATCCCCCAGTTACTCACAGAGCACGCAGATCCCTAACGGAAGAAAATGTTATAAACGTTCTAGCATATGTCGAAATTAATCCACATAGTAGCACAAGCTCAATAGCTCATGACTTGGGACTAACACAAACTACTGTTCAGCGCATTGTGAAAGAACAAGTAAGTTTTAAATAAAAGTTAGCTATTAAAAGTAATAAATTTATAGCTATTAAAAAACCATAACTTCAATTTTAATCTAGATTACATCCATACCATGTAGTTCTTCATCAATCACTGACTGCAGCTGATTATGAGCAACGTTTAGACTACTGCTATTGGCTGTCGAATATGCTCATAGATAATCAACATCTGTTATCGCAAATATTGTGGACTGATGAGGCTACATTCCGCAGTGATGGTGGAGTAAATCGTCATAACATGCATTATTGGTTCAGGACCAATCCTCGTTGGATGCAGGAAATTCAGCATCAGGGCTGGTGGAGCGTCAATGTTTGGTGCGGTATTTTAGGAGGTCGAATTATTAGTCTTTACATTTTTGACGCACTACTTAATGGTGAAACGTACCTTAATTTCTTGCTTAAGGATTTGTCGTTACTTTTAGAAGATGTGCCGTTGCTTACTAGGCAGCGGATGTTTTTCCAACATGACGGCTGTCCGGCACATTTTTCAGTACGCGTGCGTCAATTTTTGAGTAACTCTTTTCCTGACACATGGATAGGAAGAGGAAGCTTTTTTCCATGGCCAGCTAGGTGCCTACATTTCTTTATTCATTCTTAACTTTAACAGCTTAATAACCATTACTATCGTTACCTTCTAGATCACCCGATCTAACTTATTTAGATTTTTATTTTTGGGGAAGAATAAAGGACCTTGTTTTGACAACCAGGCCAACTACGCCTGAAAATATGGTCATTAGGATAAGAAATTCCATTCGCACCCTCTCCACAGCGGAGATAGAAACCGCTGTTTTGTCAAGGCAACAGCGGTTGCAGCTGTGTATTGATAATGATGGCAGACAATTTGAGCATTTAGGTCGCCACTGAGTAATGGCGTACTACTCATCTCTAGTTAATTTTCGATGGTCCACCCGGTGTAATTATTAACCAACCGTAATAAGCTAACCCCAGAAACTCGATAATAATAACTGTCAGTATTATCGAATTTCTGGGGTTCTCTCGGGGCAGGGTTAACCCGTGTTTATAAAAGCTGTCCTAAGTAATAAACTATTATGTCAAAAAACTTTGCGTTTTATTGTTTTTGGATCTAAATTTAAACAAAAAAGGGTCAAATTGTCCCAAAAATACAACCACGATATCTCCAATATTCCTTAAGTTTCTGTTACTTATTAGACATTTTTTAATTTACTACAGCAGTTACGCCACCTAGCGGCCTGTTTACAAACTTTAAAATTTATCAGCATTTTCTCTTGGCCACATTTACTGACGAATTTTTTTTGGAAGTCGTAACATAAGCGGTTTCTGGGATATAGCCGGCGTCCTTCCTTAATGACTCACCCGGTACAGCATCGGTGCTATATTAGTATAGTGCGAATCACACCGAGAATGCAGTGTGACGGGGTATAGGCAATGTACTTGTAATGGGAGGCCGGCACACTGTGTTGCCGGTTGTCCGATCGCTGTGACAGGGTCGGCTCTGAAGTTATTATACAGTGCCGCCAATAAGTTGGACACAAATGAAAAACTTTTTTATTTTTTGCGAACGATACGTAAGAGTAAACTGCCCTTATTTTTGAAAAAATCGGAAAATTTTAGTTGAAAAAATCACTCAAAATTTTCAAATATGAATTTTCCAGACGATCAAAATATCGTTAAACAATTGTATTAATTAGAAAGTTACTTACAATGCATTTACGTCATTTCAAACCAAGCTTATGCGGGAAGATATCGTAATGAGTTTTTAATGTAACTGAAAAGTAAACAAACAACCCTAAATATAATATTGATTTTCAGTCTTGTTTGTGACTTATTACCGGTAACATGGAATTTAAGAAATTCAAACGCGGACGAATGCTCCATGCGAGTGCGAAAATTATAATTTTCAATATCATTTGTCATTTAATGAATGATGAAAAATTGAGTTTGACTGCAGCGGTGAGTCGTGCTTCCAAAATGAGTGGGGTCAGTGAAAAAACAATGTTTACCATCAAGAAAGAGGAAGAGCAAAACAATGGTGAATTAAAATCTCCTGCAGCAAGAAAAAAGCGGGTAAGTCAGTCAAATTCTCGCGAATATGCATACGATGAGGGTTTTAAGAGCTTATTAAGAAGAATTGTGCACAATGACTTTTTTTTTTAAAACATTCCTCCAACTTTGAAAGCTGTATATAATGTTATTCAAGGGAATGAGAAGTCGCCATCGTTCTCTTTAAGTACCCTAGGTAGATTGATTAAAGATATTGGTTTTGAATATATAAAGCGTGGTCGTAAAAGCATAATGTTAGAGCAAAACGACATCATTAATTGGAGGCACAGATATTTAAGAGTCATAAATAGTGTAAAAAGTGTAAATATTTTATTTGTTTATAAATGTACAATTAATTCTCTGTTTATTTTTTCTCATATTAACTTTGCCAGAAATAATTCTTTTGCAATTTTGAAATTTATTGTTTATTATTATTAATTATTGAAAACATTTAAACAAAGGTGAAGGTATAAACATCATCAAACTTCCAACAAGTTTTTAGCGAATCTGTGAGAGCGGCGAAATTTGCCTGAGACCGGACTTGAGGTTTAACCGATCCCAGCATAACGACAACTGGCAACGGTGTGCTCCATAAGACTCCACACTGCATTCTCAGTGTGACTTTCACTATAGTACACTTTATGCGGTTTTAGAGTATTAGTACATCCTGTCACATTTGTTAGTGTATACAGTCTTATCGTTTTATCGGGAAACTCCGGGTTCAATATCTGAAGCCGAAGATTTTCAATTTAGCCATGCGCTGATCCGAAGAAAGCAAAACCTTTTTCAGACCTCTATATTCAACGTCGGCGTCGAGGGGGTAGCGGATTTTATGATTTTGTATAAAAACACTTTTTCAATTTATTAATCTACAGGATCTAGATTACACACAGTGTTACCATGATTTATAAGTGTAATAGAAAAGTATCACGAACTTTTTTTTGGTAAAATTTAAAAAGCCAGTGTAATGTGTGTTTAAGAATTTAAGATTATTTTAATGAACGACATTTATAATAAAAAATTGTCAGCCGATTGATGAAATTTGAACCAGAACAATGGGGATTACGAGAGGACGTTGGTAACATTGTTTTCTTTGCTTTTTATGTTGACATGCGTGTCTATAATAAAGTCATTTGTTGGATTTAAATTGAATTGTGATAAATCGGAATGTAGCGCCTGAAGTAAATAATACTCTTTAATATAGTTACACACACACACACGCACGCACGCACGCACGACACGCACGACCACACACACACACACACACACACACACACACACACACAACATACACACACACACAAAATAATATATATATATATAATATATATATATATATATATATATATATATATATACACCATACAATCATTATAGCATCCGTACGTAATTCCTTAATTTGGCGTCACCTAGAACAAGACGTATTCTCTGACATTTTGTTGAAGTATGTAAATCAGCATTTTTTCCATAGTGCCATAGTCTATTCCATATGTTTCTAGCTTTATTTTTACTGTATACACAATATTCGTACGTTTGACAATCATTCTGGAACTCGTAACTAAGGTACTGCAGTAAAAATGATTACGGCGTCTTGCTGCGTTATACATAATGTTGCTGCTGCAAACATATAGGTGTCAATATATTTCAGTTAATAGTTTGTGAGCAATCAGTTAGACGTCTGCTTTCATATTATACAAAAATTGTATGAATGTTGTTACAACTAAATTTTGGCATCTTAGTTTGAAATATGCACAAGGTTGTTGTTGCAAACATATTGGCGTCTATATATTGCAATTAATAGTTTGTGTGCAATCAGTTTGAACTGATCATTTTGACGTTTTAGTTTAAAATATACATATTGTTATCATTACAGCATATGAGCGCAAAGGTGTTTTTTATTCAAGGTATGTGTGCAATCAGTGTGACGTCTCTGGTATGTTAACTAAAGCTACTCTCATTCTTAAGTAAGTTTTCGTTTCTTGTAAATGAGCAAGTTTTGCAAAATAATGGAAATAACGGTATCTCAAAAAACTGTAAGGATCTTTAAAATCTAGTAAATTTCCTGTTACATAGCATCTCGATAGTACGAGGACCCAATTCGTAGCCTTTTCGCGTTAGAAAGGGATAAATCATAGAGAGTCAACTTTATACAATATTTACAGCGCGCGTTGTTTCATTTTTGAAGTTTTAACATCCATTCAACAAATACTGATTTTTATTGCATAGAAATGAAATGGGGTTTTATTTATCGTCCGAGTAAATATGAAACAATGGTTTCTACCGGAATGTCTGCACAGTGTTGTTGTAATGAGTACTTGTAAGTAAGAGGTACGATATCTAACACATCTTAAAAAGATTTCTCCTATTTTAATGTTACAAATCCAGTTTTTTATCATAGTAAATAAAACAGAAGATGGTTAAAATAAGTAACAGATAGAATCGGCTACGATGATGGGTTGGATTTACTAAGTGTAAGTTCAAAAAAACGAACTCTGTTGTACTAAATTTTGTTTATCAATACTTGTTTTACACCTTTTCAGAAAATACGTGAAACAAGGTGTATGCAGTGAATCGAGGTTTATTAATAAATTTCACACAAAAAACACACATCAAGGTTTTCATATATTCGGATATTATTTATAGGCACGAAAGGTTGCAGTCTAGATTCCTTCTTCTTCTTTGCACTTGACATATTACTACTTCTTCGTGCTATTTGTAGTATTGATTGATTATGATATTAATACATAATAATAAAACAGATTTTGATTATATATGCCTCATGTTCTTTGCATGGAAAAAATAGGTGATGTACTAGAAAACAATTCTTCACATTATCAAAAACCTCAACACCAAATATATAGGACAAAACAATTACGCATGCACATGTAATGTTGGAGGGATCTCGGGATCAGACTCCCTCTGTATTCCATCTCTCACTGCGCGTCTCTCTTTCACATTGACTGCGGAATGTTCCCGCAGCAGCAGACAGTTACTATATGATGTGTCTCTCGTATTTGCTATCGTGTATAGCATTAACAGTGACGGGTTTCGGTGCATTACACTATTATCAAAGATTGCACTCGTACGACAAATATCACTTTCGAAAGGATACTTTTATTGAATTTCATCAACACTTTCATAAAAACAAAACGATTAATGGTCTCCGTAGAGTTTGTACATCATCTGCATGTAAATAATTCATAGCGTTACTGAGAATTGTGGTGATTATGTTTGAACTAAAGATAAGTCAGCGATTAAACTGTAAGATAGCTCTCTTCACTTCTTATTTTAACGTAAATAATTTTGGAGTTGCTCATATACAACGCACTTGAGCGCCCTCTATAAAGTATCGTTGACTATGAGCCGCAGAACGGGGTATGTTATTGTCTAACCTTAACCTCAGAGAATCGAACCCGAAATGCGACTTAAAAAGTCACCTTTTTGAAGTAAGGGTAATAATGTCATCTCAACTGTTAATAATAAGTAAATTTAGCATTGAATTATGCCAACTGGTACTTACCAGTAAATATTGGGTGTACCAAGCAAATATCCTCATACAAAACAATCGTCATAGTGTTTACCTATTACAAAACTGTAAAATACGTCAACCGTCGACACACTCCTATATCACCCACCCTACCAAATCACATCTTGAGAATTTCAAATTATGTAATGGACAATACGAAACGTCCCTATTTGTATTTGTATCTGGCGTCCAAATATAGACGCCAGTTTGTATATATATATAATATATATATATATATATATATATATATATATATATATATATATATATATAATGTGTGTGTGTGTGTGTGTGTGTGTGTGTGTGTGTGTGTGTGTGTGTGTGTGTGTGTGTGTGTGTGTGTGTGTTTGGTGATTTTACGAAGTAATCGACATTATCTTACATGCAAAGTTATCGCACTTATTCATTAGGTGTCAGGTTTTTTGTCGAACATTTTACGCCCATGGCTAGGGGAATGTTTCTTGATTGTATTTGCCCGCTGTATACTTTTTTATGCTGTCTTTTGATAGTAATATAGATATTTGCAGTGTAATTTTTTTGGGAATTTTTTTACTTTCACCAAATTAAAAGCACGTTGATTTTAGTTCGACAAATTTTAAAAGTTACCAAAATTAAAGCTATTAACATTCAGAAATGTAAAGTAAGCTTTGATGATTTGTTTTGGATGAATTTTAAGTGAAGTTTATTAAAATATAGGAACTTTTAAATATACGTCCGCGTTTTGTTTATTTTTGATGTAACAAATATTTATTTTAAATTGAATAATTAAGGACCGTATTGAACAGTTATTTTTTTGTTAACCGAGCAAGTTATTTTACGTTGAAGTTTACAACGATATAATGAGTTTTGGCTTTAGTTATCGCAACTTTTGCGGATTTTAAATGAAGCTTAACATTTTATTCAAGTGTAAGTCAGCTTTGCATAGGTATCTTTGAATTTTCAGGTTTCCTGTTAGGCCATTATTTTAAGATCTAGTTCATGGGCTTTCCCGCTATAAATTTATTTAACAGGTGGGTCCTTCGTGATATATTTTTCCTGATTTTGACTTTGTTGAGTTGCGTCGAGTGTCCTCTTGGAGAGACAAGTGAGAACCCCGCCCACCGCCCACACCACTGAGCTATGTCGGTAACATGCAGTTTACCTTTACGGGCTGATGTTCTACGGAGCGTCTTGCCCGTAACAAAATATTTGTTCAAAAATATCACTTTTCTCGAATAGAACACCTTGTATATTTTTACGTTATTTTAAAGAGACTCAAAAACCACACAATTTTTCATTAGTATGTCTTACACATCTCTCTCACTGCTTTTGAGTTATTTTGATTTTTCTATATTATTCAATATTCCAATGGTTTTTTTTTGTGATTATTTGCAGTAGCCACGAAAACAGTTTCCCACATGACAAATATTTGACCTGGCAAACTGTTGTTGCATTTTGTTGGCCATTCTAAATTGTGAAAGTTTTGTGTGTTCAATAGTAAAATAATGGATTGCTCTAAAGTAAATTAAGTGATATGGTTTGTGCGTTAGAAGAAGCTCAAAGAAATTGTCTTCTTGCTCAAGGGTTGTACATAATGAAGAATCCTGATCGACGCTCACTTTCGAAAACTTGATGAAGACTTTCGATTCTACTTGTAGTATAGATTATGTAAAACTCAAAGTGGTGAATAGATTACGGGTAACCAAGAAACTGAACTTGAGATTCTGCTTCATATTGATATTTGAAACTTCGCAATCAATTGTCAATCAGAGAACTAGGATTTATGCAATGATGACTTTGAAAGACGAGTAAACGTTTGCCAGTAGCTTATTGCTTAACTTGAGATTAATCCAAACTCAGATATTATGTTTTCTGACGAGGCTACGTTTATAAACAATGGTACTGTAAATCGTCATAGTATGCGCTATTACCCATTGACAATCCATTTTGGATCCGATAATTCTTTTTTTTGTTCTTCTAATAAGGCACCAATCACGAATACATCTTCATCAGAAGAGCTCGACATTTTGACGTAAAGTTTTGTCTTCTAGGCGCTGAAGCAGCACTTTCCGCAACGACATCTCACTGTGTGATAGTCAACGATAATGTCGCGGGGCATTGCGTCACCTCGCGTCACCAAGTGCTGGGCACCTTTAGTTTTACTTATTTAATTACTTAATTGAAACACTTCTAAGTAGCTGGATTTTGTTTAAATACGCTGAAAAAATGTTTTGGATCGAACACTTTGGAAATAATTTAGTGAAAGTATTTTAGTTCAGAACGTTTAATTACCGGAAAGAATTTATCGTTCACATGTGTCGTTAATTTCAAATTGAAGAAACACTGTCTGAATGTTTGTGTCGATTTACCTGTTTTTTAAATTTAAGTGCTATCTTACGAGTAAAAACTAATGTTTATTCCTGAATACATTCAAAATAAGTAATTCTGGTTACGATAACTTAAGCTCTTCGTACATTTTACAATCGAACCATATACATTTCTGACTAAAACTATTTCAATGTGTAATTAAATGAGTGACTCCTGGTTTTTTTACACGATGGCCGTGACTGTATACAATATTTGTGTAACTTAATTTTGTGGCGATTGTAGTAAAATTTGTACTAACATTAGTTGCAAAATAAATATTCTTGGTATTTCAGTACATGTATTTAAATCATACAAGAAGATTTCGGATAAGTGCTTGGATTTACTTATCACTTAATACAGAATCGTTTCTATTTATTTGATAGAAAATGGTGCTTATAGCATCATAAATGAGCTAATTCTAAAACCATATTATTGCTTTACATATTTAAACTAAAGCAAAGTGTGCAATTTTATGAATTAAATAATTGATAACGCCAGTAAATAATTAGCATTGATCATCGTAAACACGAAGTAGTAGATTGAAACAAGTATAATACAAAAATTTACATATGTAAAACCAGTGTCAAAGTTTTACTCAAGTGGTCGTCGTCTAATTCCAAGCCAAAATCCCTTATCTGGAAGTGAACTAAGATCATTTTTATTTAGTACTAGTGGAATTTGTGTTTTTGAAGTGGTAACAATCTCAAATGTTTTTACAAGCTCTGTAATAAGCAATTTTACTTCTAAAAGTGCAAAACGAGATGCTGAAATTTGCTAATGTAAGAAAAAAAGATAATCACAATTATTTTGTTTTACCAATGCAGCTTCTTGGTCCCATTCCAAACGGCAAATACGTAAATGGATGAATATTGTGTCTATTTTTTTCACTAAACCTTTCAGGCTCAAATTTATCTGGGTTAGGAAAATATATCGGATCCCTGTGTATGCAGAATATAGGAATGAGGATTATACTTTGTTTTTCTAAATACAGCGCTACCTCATCCTCTTCTGTTGCTTCGATTACATACGGTCGAACAGATCTTCGATCATTCATTATAAATGGTGGCCATTTACGCAGAGATTCTGAAAAATTACACTGAGAAGGAAGCTACTACTGTTGGACTTACCTGATACAATCATATCTAGATACTTCATATTCATCAAATTCTCATATGTGAGTTCACCATGCGTCGATTTTACAGCACAATCTATTTCTTCACGAAGCCTCTGTTGGATATCCTGATGCAAAGCTAATTCGTGAGTTATGTGACCCAACACGGTGGAAACAGTGTCAAATCCACCAAAGTAGAATATTAGAGCCTGAGCTGTAATTAGCTCATCTGTGATTTCTATTTTGGATTTCGTCTGCACTTTTCCAAATTGTGATTCTTCAACCGCAGCAAAACCTGCTTGTGGTATGGAATATGTATCTTCATCGTATTTAAGGCGACCTTTTCGTGATTCCATTAACAGGTGAAGCATATCAGGTCTAATGACGTTTTTTTCTTCTCGTAATCTGAGTGTGTCAGAGACTAGTGTTGTAAAAAATGTTTTAAGACGACTACTAAAGAAAGGCAATCTTATAATCTAAAAAATTGAGATTTGCAAAAATTACACAACGTATCTTTTAGATATTTTTATTGGGTTCATATAATTACCTTTCCTAAAGACGGTGAAATAACATTAATAATGAAAGCAAACCTTCTTATACCAGAAAAATCCATTAGCTCCTTTGCTAGACCATACATTTCATTGTTCGGATCAGCTTGTGAATCGCAAGTAACTCCAAAAGCGCAATTGGCAATAACATCATTTAAAAATCTTGCAAATGTATCTTTAAATTCAAGTTCAACTATCCCTTCCTTTGAGTTATAATAATTACAAAATTTGATTGTACACTCTTTCATTAACACAAACATTGCCCTCATCTTACTACTTGTAAAAGAAGGACTTAAAGTCGCTCTTAGTGCATGCCACTCTTCTCCTCCTATTATAAAAAATTACTCATTGACGTAACATTAACAGAACTTACCCTCCATAGCTAACAGATTTTTACTCCACAATGGATCGACGTTACTAGGAATGAATTGTCGATGTTCAGGGAAAGTTTCAAATTCTTTCACCATAATTTGCTTTAGTAACTCTGGATTAGTTACCATTAAAGTTGGTGTCGTAAAATTATACATTCCAATATACCTGAAAAATTAAATTTAAAATTTAATAATTTAACCTGGCTTTAATGTTATAGCACTAGAATTAGCTTCATGATTAAATGATTTTGGTGTGGTAATACACTGTACCTTCTGTTAGGATACTTGTTGTAAATCTGTTGCAATACTTCTGCAATTGAGCATTTATTCAAAGTGACACGTAACATATTTCCAAAAATTGGAAGAGGTGTTTCATATTGAATTTTTTTCTGTTTCCAATACTTGAGTGGTTTAATTAAATAATAATATGCAGCAAAGAATAATAAAGTTAGAATTGGTATTAGTAACATTTTTGAAATTTCATTTAGTGTGTTCGATTTGTATGAAACATTAATATGATGTTGCTACTCTCTTGTGAACTTATAGTGATTACTTAATAACATCCAATAAATCATGTACATATGTTATATATGAATATGACAATCCAATATTAACACTGTATACTAAAATTTCGGTCAAAAACCTTTCCTTTCTCTATTATTTAAATCAATTCAACCACAGTGCTTACGTCAAATTGGAATTCAATCCATTTTTAAGTTTTTAAGTTGCTCCTCTTGATCAAAAATAAAATGCAGCCCTCTTCTTAGCCATGGCTAGGGACCCACACGCACACTCATACGCTCACGCGGACAAGTGTGGGTTCACAGAATTATCCGTCATTAAAAATTAAGCCGTTATGTAAATAGTTAATGATTAGGAGCTAATGATGTAGGAAGTGGTAAATTTTTTACACCAATCACTTCGTTATTTGCTATGCAATAACTTTGTCGTCTTGAGATAACTAAAGAATCAGTACTTAATTTAATTTTAATTAAAGTGATCATAGAGAGGATTAGAAGAGGCCCACCACGATTGCGCCGACTTTATATAGATAGCTCGCACCGGCTTTTTGTCATTTTTTTCGTTCTTTCTGCGTATTTCAAAGATCGAAATTGTACTTCTTAAGGGATATGAGGTACAATAGTAGTTAATTAGTTAGTTAAATACATACACACACACACACACCACACACACACACACACACACACACACACACACACACACACACACGCACACGCACACGCATCCGCTCACGCTCACGCACACGTATACTCTGACTCACACACGTGTACACACGAACCTGCACAGCAACATTCCCAACGCACATACACGCGCACACACACACGCACACACATATGCACACACACGCACACACATGCACACACACGCACACACACGCACTCAAATACATAGAGTTTTTCAAAGATCATTTTCTTGGATGCCGGAGACCACAACACAGATGTTCCCGGTCTCACACCAACATGATTATTTGACAGTAGAGTACACTTTCAACATTGCTGACTTTTTGACAGTAGAGTACACTTTCAACATTAGTAAATATCTCATCATACCGCTAAAAAGGAGTTACAATAGTCTATGAATAAAGTAAAAGATAACGTTGTAATACGGAACACTAATTTAACTTTTTGGGACAGAACATATTTCCTAGGGTGTTCAAAAATGATATTTTGGGGGTATGACACTTTTACTTCTAGGTTTATTATCTTGTGCTCATTTATTGTGTTGTGTAACGTACGGTAGAATTAGTAATCGGAAAATGCCGTTTTCTATTGGCTAATGTTGGCAGGTGTTGATTTAGCC
This sequence comes from Vesta saturnalis, assembly GCA_036346205.1. NCBI lineage: Eukaryota > Metazoa > Arthropoda > Insecta > Coleoptera > Lampyridae > Vesta > Vesta saturnalis. Next base: position 3,757,938 of record JARFJB010000047.1, read on the forward strand.
CAACATTTTCTGACTACCACTCTCTCATTTAACTAAAATTTTATTTTTAATTTTTTTTTTTTTTTTTTTTTTTTTTTTATTTAAGTAGTTTTATTTTGCAATCTGTTTTGTAACAATAAGCAAAATTTAGATTAGTAGATAAAGTGACATGGAACAATGGCATGAAGATTGAAACCCATCGGTTTACAATACAGAAGTTACTTAAAGTAAGGTAGGTATAACAGTAATTTAATTTAATTAGTTAAATCTATGAGGCAGGTCGAGCGGTTTGTATCTAAGTAACCTTTGAATATTTTCACTATTGTCTAGTAGATTTAGAGCTAACACGTTAGGATGTTGTTCTAGGTTACTTAGGTATTTTATACTGAAATTTTTAATCACATTTTTGACCGTATCAACTTTTAGGTCACGTAAAATGTCTGCATTTCGCACAAAGTATGGCGCATCACACATGGCACGTAGCACTTTACACTGAAATCTTTCTAACATTAAGATGTTGGAGTAGGCTGCTGTACCCCACAACTGGATGCCATAGGTCCAGATGGGTTTGAAGACTGTGTTGTAGACGAGGAGCTTGTTGGTTAACGATAAGTTGGATTTCTTACCAAGGAGCCAGTAGTGTTTACGGAATTTCATTCCAAGCTGTTTGCGCTTTTTCCAGATGTGGGATTTCCATGTCAGGCCCTTGTCAAGGTGCAGACCTAGGTATTTAACCTCTGATACTCGAGTTAGTGGAGTATTATTTATAAGGACTGCTGGGGATGTTCCTTTGCATTTTGTAAATGTTATGTGGAAAGATTTTGATGCGTTAAGTTTAACGCGCCATTTTTTGGTCCATTTTATTACTTCATCTAAGCTCTGTTGTAGAAAATTAGCAGCCACGACAGGATCTCTATGTTTCACCATAAGTACTTTATCATCAGCAAAGGAAGCAGTAAATGTGCGAGGATTAGTTGGAAAGTCTGATGTGAATATGAGGTACAAGATAGGGCCAAGTACACTGCCCTGAGGTACGCCTGATTTAATTGGGTGTAGCTCTGTTTGGTCTTGTCCAACTTTAACCTGAAAGTATCGTTCTTCAAGATAGGATTTAAGGATATTGTAAAAAGGATGAGATAAGAATGCTTTTAGTTTGTACAATAGACCCATGTGCCAAACTCTGTCGAAGGCCTGACTATCATCTAGGAAGGCTGCTGTACAATATTGTTTTTCTTCTAAGGCCTTGTTAATTGTGTCTACAACCCTGTGAACCTGCTGAATAGTAGAATGGTTGGCTCGAAAGCCAAACTGATGATCTGGGATAATATTGCGTTCTGCCAGGATCAGAGTGAGTCTATTGGCCAATAATTTTCCAGTAGCTTACTTAAAACGGGCAACAGGCTAATTGGCCTATAGGAACCAATTTCGTTGGAAGGTTTTCCGGGTTTAGGAATGAGAATTACCTGCGCAACCTTCCACTGCACTGGAAAATAACCCAGTCTTAGGACAGCATTAAATAACATGGTCAACATCACGAAACCCTTGCGCGGTAGTTCTTTGATTAGTTTCCCCGTAATTAAATCATAGCCCGGTGCTTTCTTCAATTTTAGGTTGTGTTTAATCATCTTCTTTACTTCTCTAACTGTGAATGGTTCCAGGGGCAAAGTAAGTTGGTGTGGAATATCAAGGAAGTCCTGTATTTCCTTTTCTTCTTCGTCGGTTGATTGAGATGGAATAGGTTGGAAGACATTTTCTAGGTATTGTGCAAAAAGGTTCGCTTTCTCTGTGTCAGAACGCGCCCATAAGCCATTTGTTTTCCTTATAGGAGGAATTGGTTGGTTTTGATTTTTTATTCTTTTCGTTGCCTTCCAGAGCGAATAATCTGTAAATTCTGTTGGACTTAGGTTGGTAAGGAAATCTTGAAAACTATCATTTTTTGCAGTTTTTATGAGTGCTTTTAATTCTGTTGAAGCCTGATTATATTTTCGTTTGTCCGATGGATACTTGGAGTGTTGCCAGATTTTTATCAGTCTTCTTTTTTCTGCAATTTTTTTCTTAACTGCAACCGGGCAACGCGCTTGTAGTTGCTTAGGCGAGATTTCAGGAGTTGCTTCCAGGGCTGCTTCTTGAATAATTCTTGTAAAATTATAAACTGCTGATTCCAGTTCTTCATTAGATTGTAGAGAAATTTTCAAGTCTAGGTGATTGTGGATAATATTTCTAAATTCGTTCCAATCAGTTTGGTTGTTAAATAATTTTGGTGTCTTGTCCTGTTCAAGAAATGTGGTACACACCGTTGCAATAATAGGGGTGTGATCTGATGTTAGGTCTAGACACGATGTTATCTTAAGGTATCCTGCAGCTAAACCTTTAGTTAGAAAGAAGTCTAACAAGTCTGGTAGTTTATTTGGGTCAGATGGCCAGTACGTAGGTTCGTAGGTTGATAGATGGTTCAAACTGAGTTCTTGTACCACTTGGTACAGGACTTTACCTCTGCCGGGTGGGGAAATACGAGAGCCCCATAATGTGTGCTTAGAATTGTAATCACCCCCTGCTAAGAAACGATTACCTAAGGATCTAAAGTATTGTGTAAAGCCTTGTTTACTTGTAGCATAATTTGGGGGACAGTAGACAGCAGATATAACCAGTGGCCCATGCCAGTCTTCTACTTCAATACTGGTTGCCTGTAGAAAATACTCTTGGAATGCAGGTAGTACATGGTGTTTAATGTGTTGTTTGACTAGTATAGCCGTACCACCTCTAGCTTCAATATATATAACATTAAATATGATTTTGTCATTGTGTCTTATGTAGGTACGTTTGATGTACGTCACGTACTTTTCTTAGCAGTATTTGGCTCCTCGTTGGCAAATACCTTTGGTACATATTTGAATAATAGTCACAACCTTCCATATTTTAAAGGCTGCACTCCTATGACATATTTGAGGTAGACATTTTGAATAACATCAAGCGGAAATATCAATTATGCACTGCTTGGGAGTGTCCCATACGAGCTGCACATTCATTGTCTGGTATACCCTTATTATTATTGTATTATGCGCGTCAACAACTATGGTTATTATCGCATCCTGTGTCGCTTTATACTTTATTTAACAAATTTGTGTTTCTGAGGTACGCTCTGTACTTCTCTGTAAGCATCCTTCTGTAGTATTACTACACCAGCGTTCCTCAATTTCTCTTTATTCGAGAAAATATAAAATCCTGGCCAGCGCTCTTAAAGCAATTTTCTGTACAAATTGAACTTATTGTTCCAGTATTTCAATATTTCAAGGTACACCTTTTTTACAATTTATAAACACAAATAGTTGAAATACCTGTCGATTTCTGTCACCGAAATCCTTTTAAAAAATTAATCGAACGAAAAGAGGGACTAGCAACCTGTACTAAGAGTGGGCTATTTACTGAGTAACGCCGGCGGAAACCCCAGTCTTAATATCGAGCTCTTTAACTAGAAAACGGGCTTAAAGCCACGTCTGAGAGCTCAAACTGTTGCAATACCTCTGACACTCTAGATTAACACGTTAACTGCCGGTAATGTTATGACAGAGGAATAACATGTGTGCCAAATAGATTATTTCGAGTTTCGTTTTTTTTTTTTGGTAATATAGGTACATCAAATATAATATTTATGTTAAAAAAAAGTACGACGACCCGCTGTCGTTTAGCTCGATACAAATTTACTAACTTTAAATTGCAATACATACAAATCGTATTGTTATCTCAGTACGTTTTTAACCACTTTACTGAAAGGGTGCGTAATTTTGTGAAAATGGACGATTTATCAGAAATTCCTGCGTGGAAATTTTATTCCTCTAAACACTCTTCAAGTCAGGATTGTAATGACAGAGACGACAGTGTGAAAGATTGCGATAATATACCAACTGAAGAATCAAGTTCGTCAGAGTCTGAAGTCAACAGTTTGCCAAGTGAAGAAAATACTGAGATATCTATTATTGAAAGTGTATCAGAGACCTGGAATAAAATTACAACAGGTGATGATATACCACAAAAATCATTCGCACTTTTATATTCCGAAGGAATTACAAATGTAAGCTTAGTTGCTACCGACCTGTAAAATTTTTTCAACTGTTTGTCGATGATGACGTTTTTGAAGTGATAACACAACAAACGAATTTATATGCTTCACAAATTCTGAACGAAAAATACGTTAGTCGTCATAATCGCGTAAACCAATGGGCGGATACAAACATCGCCGAAATGAAAAAATTTGTTGGCGTTATTTTATGGATGGGACTTGCAAAATTTCCTGCTATTAGCAATTATTGAAGCACCAACCTTCTTTACAAAAATGAAATAGCGCCAAAGGTAATGGCAAGAAACCGATTTCAAATGTTACTGCGGATGTGGCACTTTGCAGATAATCAAATTGCTGATGATGGCGACAGAACTTTCAATATATAGTTGATACGTTCCAGAGCATATTTCAAATGTATAAGATTCCAGGGCAATATTTATGTATTGACGAGACAATGGTGCCGTTTCGGGGAAGGTTAAAATTCCGTCAGTACATACCCAATAAGAGACACAAATATGGAGTAAAACTCTTCAAACTTTGCGATAATTCTGCTTACACTTATTCAGTAAAAATATACGAGGGAAAAACTGAATTCCATGGAAACCACTCCTTAGCCTCTTCAGTAGTACTGCAACTTGGTGAAAATTATCTAAGACAAGGACGAACTTTTGTCACTGATAATTTTTATACTTCTATTGCGCTGGCAGAAGAACTTTTGCGTCAAAAAACACATCTGCTTGGAACATTACGCAAAAATCATAGAGGGCTACCGAAAGAGATAGTAACGAAGAAAATGAAAAAAAAAAATGAAATCGTGGGATTGTTCAATAAAGAAGGAGTTGTAATCGCGAAATGGAAAGACAAACGAGAAGTGCTTTTATTATCAACGAAGCATTCTATAAGTATAGCAAAAACCGGTAAGAAAAATAGAAAAGGTGAGGACGTTTCAAAACCTGAAATTGTTATAGACTACAACAAAGGGAAATCTGGTATAGACCTTACGAATCAGTTATCTAGCTATCATAATCCGTTAAGAAAATATCTTAAGTGGTATCACAAAGTTGTGATGGAAATCTTGTTTGGTGCAGCTATAGTAAATTCCTTCATTATTTACAAGGAAGTTAGTAAAGCGCGAATCACCATAACAGAATACAGAGAAAAACTGGTTGAAGGGCTACTTGAATTGGGAAAACAAGAGATTCCAGAGTAATTCAACTCGATTAACGCAGAAACATAAGCTTGTAGAGAATAGAGAACCTGACGAGAGGAATCGTAGGATTAAAAAAAGATGTGCGCCGTGTTGTGACAGAAATTCTGCCAGTTTGGGTAGCAGAAAGGCAGATTTGGCCAGAGTCACGAGCAGAGTTTCAACTTTCGGTTCTGATTGTCCGGGAAAACCGTATATGTGTGCTAACTGTTTTGTTTCAATACATTAACAAAGTAAGTTTTTTGTTTGAAATGTCAAATAAATTTTTGTAAACTTAAAAACGCTTTTTCATTACCTATCAAAATAAATTGTAATTTGCATTGAGAAAAAATTGCATGAAAATAATTTTTTTTTAAACAAAAAAATATGTGCTTAAATCACAATGCTTAAAAGCCTAAATAATGTTCCAAACGACGGCCCACCGTCGTATGTGATCCCAATTATAAATAAGTTCCATGCCGCTACAAAGTGCTATCGAGTAGTTGCGCTACGGCAATTCAAACAAATCTCTATTTAAAAGCCGAGAAAATAACGACGATCGGCCGTCGTACGGGAAAAAAGAGCATCCTGACGTACGACCGCAGGCGCGTCGTATGGCAGTTGACGTGTTAAAACCAGATCCAAGCCATTCTAAGTATTTACGGTTGACCGCTTTTGGCTGTAAATATCTAGAACCCAGAACGTTACTTTTAGTCAGCTAAGGCATCCCTTGTCTATAAAAGATAACAAAAACTAAACCCTCTGTATATTCATATCCTGTCCTCATTAAGAACTACCTGTATAATTAAATCCAGAATTCCGAAAACTCTCCCTTATACAATTAAAAGTAAATATTAATTCAAAATTGAATTAAACAAGGTTAGCTTTGTAATAAAACGAATACGTTTCAATAAATAGATTATTTAATTTCCTATATTGTAATAAAAAATGTTGTGTAACGTAAGTGTGGTATACAGGTGTATCGTATACAAAATTTTAAAATAATAAAAAGTAAGTTATAAAGTAATGAAATAATTTTCTCCAAAAATACAAACCTTACACCACTTATAGTTGTGCCTTTGACTCATCGGTTGATTAATAGGGTGGGTTCAAATAAAATGATTTGCTTAATTACCACTAGATCTGCTCGATTATTTTCACTTACCATCAATAATAAAAAATGTAAAACTAATGAAATTATCTCGGGCGCCAAATTGTTTTTGGTTGTAAATGTCCGAACAATTAAACCGAGTATTTACAAATGTAAAAAAATTAACAGTATACAGACTATGTTTATTAAATAACAAATGTAATGATGAAATAATGAAGGTCTTAAAATTATGCTTAAAGTACTAAATAAATCACTAAATAAATACCTTAGGAATTTTGGTACACAAACTTTTCTTTTTTGACAACCTCTGGTATCTAAATATGATTACGAAGCGGTTAACCTGCATGAAGTCATTCTTACGTCATCATTGTGCAATCTTGACGTAATGTTATCAGCCACACCCCAAACTGAATTTATCTTTATAAAATCCGTACAAATTTCTTCTTAAAACTTTTAAATCCACTTCTTATTGCAATATTTGAAAGTTTTCCATTAAAAAAAAATTGCAATCATAAAACGAAAAATGTACGCAACCATAAAATAAAATGCGTACTCAAAAGGTAATTACGTTGTAAATTGAAGTAATGATAAACATATAATTAAAGTAAAAAATTGGTAAAAAATACGTAAAGAAAGCGCCTAAAAAGAACACATGCTTTAATTTTATGTAAATGTATTAAAAATATACCTTACCACCAATTTGATGGCACTTTCACATAAATTTAGGTAAAAATCAAAAAGAAGCAACTCCCTGCTTCGACATTAAAACAGGAAGTGAAAAAAATGGAGGTTTTCGATGTAGATCAAGCGGTTCTGCGCACAAGACATCAGCAGAATAACTTAACGCAGACGCGTTGCGTATAGAATTAAGTCACGATGCGTTGCGAAACTCAAATGACTAAAAAACAGTTTATGGGAATATAAATCTTTACGAAAATATGCACTATGAAGATATACAAATTAAGTTGCCTACCTCAGACCAATATTGTAAAATAATTAAAATTTTTTTGTATTTAGAACTAAATGAAGGAAATATCTTAAATTGAGGTATATTTTATACAACACAAAAAAGAGTTGTTACAATATAAACCATCTGTTGATATGGTTAACGTAATTAAAACTTATTTGAAACCATACCTTTCTTAAATAAATGACAAAGTATTCCCCGTATTTCCATTTATATAAATTCAATAGAAATAGTTTATTCACATCAACTGACATCTGTTGCATATTTTACTATTGGTAAAATGCAAATAAATTGAGAAGACAAACACCACGGTATTAAATTAACTGTTTCAAACCTGTATATAAAATTTAAGTTTAAGTAATAATTTAATTTTCTTTTCCCATTGTCGTGTGTATATAAGAATTAATTATCCCAGAAATTGTAGTAATTGTAGATACATTCACATTACGCATGCAATCACGGCCACTATTATTATGCTGACATTGACATAGTTTTGTAAGGGCATTAATTTCCTATTACGATTACACTGAAACCTATCCAGACCGAAAGATTAGAAATAATTAACATCGAATTAATTATTTACCTCTTTCACCCGCGGTTCTGTATCAACGTTAACATCAAACCCTGATTTGTATTTATTTAAATCATCATTATAAAAGTAAATAATACTTACCCATTTAGTGTAATTATGCAAACAATCTTGAGAAAAGACCATTATAATTATATACACACTCTTTCCAAAATAACCCCGTAATAAATTAGAATCACAAAACAACGCGCCGTTTTGTGTTTGAAAATATTACATCTGATTGTAATTACAGAAACCGTACCAATCTAACCGAAAATGTCAAGTGGAAGAAAAGGAACCGTCCACAACCTAGCGAGGCCGGCTGTATTAGGGGCTGCCGAAGCAACGGGCGTTCCCAACCAGGAATAAAATTTGATGTACCTTTTATTGAATTTTGTTAATTTTTTACTTATTACATTTTATTTATATTCATTTTTTTCGTTCCAGAATTGTTTTTGTTAATTTATTGTTCACCATATTTATAATTTATGAATACATGTATACAACCTTCGTTTTACCTTACTAATGGTTGTATGAGTCTAAAAAGTCCACGACCCTCCCTCACTGTAGCTAGTATAAAAGGCAAATATAACAAAGTTTCCATTAGAGGAGAATTAGGTAACGTAATTGAGGCATTACAATATGTAGAAATTACAGGATGAAATTCTGTGTCCTGTCGTATTAGATTATCGAACATTTAGGTATGTTCGAGTATAAAGTTTAGTTTAGTTACAAATATTACTTTATTTCGCGATGTTCGGATTTATGGCAAGTTGGAGTAGGGTATTGTTCCTAGTTTTGTGTAACACGTGTTGGTGAGACTGAAATAGTGAAAGGAATTTTACGTAGGGGTTTATTATTTTTTTGTAAATAGGGGTTGATATTACTTGTAAGTAAGTTAAATTTGTGTTTGTGCAACATTTATAATAAAAAATTATCAGCTGATTGATGGAATTTGGACCAGAGCAATTGAAATTACCGAAGGACGCTAGTAACTTTGTTTTCTTTGCTTTGTATATTAAAATGCTTGTTTATAATTATGTTTGGTGCAATCTAAAAGTTTGATTCAATGTTGCAGTAGAAGTTGTGTTGGTGATGCTTACTCAAAAAGAAGTAATCGATATTATTACTTATCCTTGACATTAGGGACAGCTACTGAATAGTTGACGCAGCTTTATTTTTTTAAGTGTTAGGTATTTTTTTGTTTTGTCGAATTACTTTTGTTTACGCCCCGCGGCTAGGGGTCTTCGGATTGTAATATAGATATTTGTAGTGTATTTTTTTGGACATTTATCTTACCTTCACCAAATAAAAAGCGCATTGATTTTAGTTCGACAAATTTTAAAAATTACCGAAATTAAAACTATTAACATTCAGAAATGTCAAGTAAATTTTGATGATTTATTTTGTTTATTTTTGTTGTGACAAATATTCATTCTAAGTTGAATAATTAAAAGCCTTGTTGACCAGTTATTTTTTTGTTAATTGTGCAAGTAATTTTACATTGAAGTTTACACCGAAAAGGTATAATGAATTTTGAGATTATTTATCGCAATTTTTGCGAATATAAATGAAACTTAAAATTTTATTTAAGTGTAAGTGAACTTTATGTAGGTATTTTTTTTCAGGTAAAAGTTTTCTCTTCTAGTGAGCATTATGGTTTCCTGTTAGGCTACTATTTTAAGATTTAGTTCATGACGCTTTCCCGCTATAAATCTTCTTAACAGGTGGGTCCTTTGTGATATATTTTTCCTGAGTTTGACTTTGTTTAGTTGTGTCGAGTGCCTTCTTGGAGTTACGAGTAAGAACCCCTCCCACACCATTGAGCTATGTCGGTAATATGCACTTTACCTTTACGGGCTGATCTTCTAGGGAGTGTGTTGCTCGTAACAAAATATTTGTTCAAACCTGCGAAACTTGAAATTCAAAAATATCACTTTTCTCAAATAGAACACCATGTATATTTTTACGTTACGTTAAAGAGAATCAAAAACCATACAAATTTTCATAAGTATGTCTTATATTATTCAATATTCCAATGGTTTTCCTTATGATTATTAGCAGTTGCCACGAAAAAAATTTCTCACATGACAAATATTTGACCTGGCAAACTGTTGTTGCATTTTGTTAGCCATTCAAAATTGTGAAAGTTTTTTGTGTTCAATAGTAAAATAAGCGAATTGAAATGGTTTATGCGTTAAAAAAATTGTCTTCTTGGGCAAAAGTTAAACATAACGAAGTATTCTGCTCGACGTCAACCCGCTTGGTTCAATTTTGAAAACTTGATAGAGAAATTTGATTCTACTCGCAGTATAGATCATGTAAAACGCAGTGGTGAATAGGTGTACGAGTAACCAAGAAAATGAACTTGAGATTCTGCTTTATATTGAAGTCAGTAGTCGTCAGATAGTAACAGTCGTCGCTATCAACTGTCAATAAGATAACTAGAAAATATAAGTATTATCCTTACCATATTGCCAGTGGATTATTGTTTAACTTGAGATTAATCCAAGCTCTTTATCTTATATTATGTTTTTTGACGAGGCTTCGTTCATAAGTAATGGTGCTGTAAATCGTCATAATATGCACTATCAATGCATCAATCACGAATACATCTTCATCAGAAGAGCTCGACATTTTAACATAAAGTTTTGTTTTCTAGGTGTTGTAGCAGCACTTTGCGCAGCGACGTCTCACTGTGTGAGATTCAACAACAAAGTCGCGTAGCATAGCATCGCCTCGCGTCATCAAGTGTTAGGGCACCTTTAGTTTCACTTATTTAATTACTTAATTGAAACACTTCTAAGTTGCTGTATTTAGATTAAATACATTGAAGAAAATGTTTTGGTTCGAATGCTTTGGAAATAATTTAGTGAAAGTATTTTAGTTCAGAACGTACGAAGGCGTAGAAAAGCCACAAGTTACTTTACTTTTATAATTGCCACTTTTAACTTGCAATTAGGACTAATTGCTACTTTAACTAGTAATTAGAGCTAAATGCCACTTTTAACTGACAATTAGTACTAATTTCTAGCAAGTAATGATAATTGCCATTTTTAACTGGCAATTAGGCTACTTGCCACTTTTAACTGGCAATTAGGCTAATTGTCACTTTTAACTGGCAATTAGTACTAATTGTCACTTTTAACTTGCAATTATCACTAATTTCTAGCAAGTAATGCTAATTGCCACTTTAGTAGACTATTAGTCTAACTGTCACTTTTAACTGGCAATTAGGCTATTTGCCACTTTTAACTGGCAATTAGGCTAATTGTCACTTTTAACTGGCAATTAGGCTACTTGCCACTTTTAACAGGCAATTAGGGATAATTGCAACCTTTAACTGGCAATTACTCATAATCCTAAGTTTTCTTGGCATATAGAGGTAATTCTGTCAATTAACTCGTGGTTGACCGTTGTTTGTGATCATAGTGTTGTTTGAACCGCTTTAAAAGCAACAGGTAAGTTTCAAAATACGTATCTAGTTGTTCAATAGGTATGCAGTGTCATTTAATGAAAGAACGTACCGTGGGTCCCGATTTCGTTGTTTTAGTTGTTTTTTTAAAGATATCGTTGTTATTATGAAAGATAGAAGTTTGCAGTTTTTACATTCACGTACTACCTTGACGTAGATTTCATGGCAAAATCAAGAATTTAGTGTCTTCTTTTGTTTTCGACGTCGATGTTTCTATACTTCTTTCAAGGTCTTAAACCTCGCTTAATACTATTATACTGATACATTTTGTCAACAGTACTTATATATTGCGAAGTGCCGAATTGAGTAGCGTACTTAGACTTGCTCTAGGGGGTGCCGTTATTGAGTAATAATATAAACTTGAATTTTTTTAAATGGGAATCACAGTTGGCTTGACAACCATCAGCAGCAGTTTTTTCTTAACTTTTCCAGATATTTTTTTTTCAACAAAACGGTGACACAGCCCCTTCTATCTTAGAAAACCGTTTCCCAAATCGTTGTATTGCCACATTCGGTTCGGTATTATGACGGTTTTGATAAATTATGTTTTTCAGAAAACCCCATAGGAAGAAAATCCAGTATTGACAGATCTGGAGATCGTGGCGGTCATAACACCGAACCGAATGTTGCAATCGAACGATTTGGGAAACGGTTTTCTAAGTAATTCCTTACTGCCAAAGAGAAGACGTCTTTCAGGAATGTCTATATTTATGTTTTTGAAAAGCTAAGAAAGAACTGCAGCTGATGGTTGCCAAGTCAACTGCGATTCCCATTTAAAAAAATGCAAGTTTATATTATTAGTTAATAACCGCGCCCCCTAGAAAAATTCTAAGTACACCACTGAATTCGGCTCTTCGCATTATATAAATACCGTTGACGAAATATATCGATATAATAGTATTAAGCGAGGTATAAGACTTTGCAAAAAATGTAGAAATATCGACGTTTGGCTATAAGTCGAAAACAAACGAAGATACTACATTTTCGATTTTGCCATCAAATCTAGGTCAACAAAGTAGTACGTGAATGTAAAAACTGCATACTTCTATCTTTGATAATAACAACGATACCTTAAAAAAACAACTAAAACAACGAAATCGGGACACACTTTACAGTGAGTTCTTTACTTACTATCAAAGCAGAATGTTTAGACGGCTTTGATGAAATTTTTCTTATTTAACAACTCATAGATTCTTGTTATAATATATAATTTTCAAATGTTTAGTCGGCGGAATTTTAAAACTGTTGAATTTTCTTTACAAAAAGGTACTATAAATCATATGCTTTTTCAACACACTTGGCTTCAGACCTTCATAAATATTTTCTTTTTCAAAGGAAATTAATCAACTTTGGGAATTACGTATAACGATTCTCTCTCAATCTACTTTCCAAAAAAAAAAATTACAACGAATGGTTTTCATTTGTTTATTAATAGCGCAAAAAGGCTAACATGAATAGAAGTTAATAGATACAATATATTTAACAAAAAAACATTATTAAAGTTTTAATACCCCATTTAGTTGACTACCAGACTATAGTACTTAAAAATGAAAACATGTCATAGTGATTTCTAGTTATGTACCGTATCGAGAATTTTTGTAAACTCTCCCTTGTAATACTTTCAGCGCGAATTTTTGGATATTGGCTTTGTATTTCGGAATTTAAATCGAATACGGACTTTGACTGCACTAAAAATATTTCGAAGATTCAAAAGTGTAGGCGTTAACTCGACATCGGTTATTGACACTTGAGAACATCACATTGAAATCTAAAAGCTAATTAAGTCTGAAATGTATCACAGGGAGATTAAGGGTATTAATTTAGAACAATTCCTGCAATCTCGAGGTATACCGGATGATATCATTTCAAAGATGGCGGAAGAAAAGTTTCTGTGACATTTACGTAAAAGAGCTAAAATATTTCGGGGGTTGATAACATTCAATAAAAGAATGAAAAAAGTTCCCTACTGAGGAGATTTACATGTTCTTATTCGATTTTGTTGGTGTTCGTTATTATTAAGTTATTTACTACCGGGACTAAGGAGTTTATTTGCCCTAGAAGCATTTTTTGCATAGAAATATTGCTGCGTATCCAAGTGAAAATTTAGCGCCAGTTCATTTTTTTATTAATTTTCATTTTTTTCAGATTGGTTCCTCAGTTATCTTGCTGATGAGTGATGATGATCTCAAGGAATTTATACCATTGTTTGGAGACAGGGTAGCATTGCGTAGAAGCTGTAAACAGAATTTGAAACCGAAAAGGCAATCAATTGTGGAAAAATTGTGCGAAACCATAACAAAAAAGAACAAATAAGAAATCTTGAATTGGGAGAGTCAAGTTCTCAAAGACCCAAAATAAGGAAAAGGAAATCAACTAGAATGGTTTCGATTGGATGCTTGCATTGCGAAGAGAATAATTCTGAGGACTCTCGAAACATAGAAACCTACGTATACGTATGGGCCAAAAGGGGTGGTGGAACACGTTCAAAAGGTTTATCTCGGGACATGAAAATGTCTTTGGTACTGGAAGAAGCCAAAATGATGTTTTTTCTTAGCGGAACGTCGAAAATGGGCCCTTTAAAAGATTTCTATTGTAATCTGCTTGATTTACAACGGAACAAACTGAGGGGAGATTTGACTGTCGATGAGTATTTTGAGTTCACTACACTCACCAGATTAAGGATCTATCTTGCTACCAAAAGAATTTATACCTTGGAAAAGGAATCGAACGGTGATGTACAACAGGTCACACAAGCATCAACAGATATAAATGTGAGCGATGGAAATGAAGTGACTATTATTAAAGCGGTTTTAGAAGAACAAATAAGCGATAGTATAGGAAAGTACATACAGTGTAACACAAAAGTAAGAAATAAACTCGATAGAATCATTAGGAAACTTTTTTGATAAATATCGTCGGACACAATTTTTATTTTTAAATTACCAGTAGGTTAATTTCAACCCTGAGCCCTTACCTTTCCTTACCTTTGTGTCACACTGTATATGTACATGTAGTCCATTTTTGAAAAAATCTAATGCTGTGTTACAGTCACCTATAACGAAAGGCAAAAATAATGCAATTTTTTTGTTGCAGCAACAACTATCTCAAAATATTGCTTCAGTGTAGACAGTAACGATGACATTATCAGGCCTTTGGTTTCCAATTCACAGCCATTTTTACTCAGTGATGGTCATTTGGATGAACCAGGTTGATTGTATTTTAACAAATATGGTTAAGTAACTAGTGTTCTAGATTATGACGTTTTTACAGGTGCTTCTACTAGTAGGGCTGTGGACTTACTCGAAGAAGCTACTGGTGTAAGTGTCCCTAGAGTACTCATCGATATTGAACCTTTCGACAGTTTGTTATATGGTCAACAAGCTGACACATCGGAAACCATCGACATAGGTACGTCTATAAAAATATTTTTGCACGATCAAGAACATTTACTTGTGCCCCCAGCTCTACATTCGGATTGTTTACAACTGGAAGTTCGGCGTGATAATCTCTTTTTGGACGTTATCGAACTTTACAAAATTTACCCGGATTTGATATTGAAGCAACTCTCAATATCTTTCAAAGGAGAAAAGGGTGTAGATCACGGAGGTCTTACTAAGGAAATGTTCTCTGTCTTTTGGAAGGATGCGGAGAAAAAGTACTTCGCCGGAGAAGACTGTCTGGTTCCATTTGTACCATTGCACTGAAGAAGAAAAGAGATTGATCAATTCCATTAGTATTTGACCATACATTCATTATTACGTAGCAGTTTCCCCATAAGTTTGGTATCTACACAATTCTTCGGATACTGAACCCTGAGACAGTTTTACTATCTGAGACGATATTGCTTGATTTTTTCTCATATCTGACATTAAGAGAATGAAGCCTATGTCAAAAGATATTGAAATATTTTGACTCGCTTTTGCCTAGTGACATTGACAGCTTGACCAATGTTTTTATCGGCTTTGAGTTCCATGAGATCCCGAAGAAAGAAGATGTAAATGACCAGATAGATGCTATTGCCAACGAAGTAATCGTTACTAGCACAGAATCTTTCATTAAATTAATACATGGTGGAATCCACAGTGATCATACCAATTTCTACAAACAACTCTCGTTGAAAACTGTACAGAGTCTGTTGCATAGCCGCCTTCCAAAGTAATAGAAGTTTTACGTTTAACAAAATTAGATCTCACAAATGCCGAAGTACGGGTTTTCAACTATTTGCAAAGGTTTATATATGCCTTGGAAAAGTTCCTTATGTTCGTCACCAGGCCCAATCACATGGAGGATTCTATAAATATAGACTTTTGCAACATCACAGGTGAAAGTATGGCGCCAAAATCAAGTTCAACTTTAATACTTATCTTAGCTCAGAACATTCGTTTAAATTTTCTAATATTTAAGATGTACCTAATCTCGAGGAAAATCACTATAAAATAATTACACTTTGTAGTTGATATATTTAAGGAGGTGTCAAATCACCTAACTTTATTTTATTCTAGAGATTTCTTCTAACCGTAATTAACACAATTATTCCCTAAGAACATAAAATAATACAAGATTATGGTCTAAACCTTTGATTATAGAGATCTATAGGTATCAAAAATAATGTACATATGATAAGTAAGAAGGATCTTAGAACACTAATTTTCCCGCAAAAATAAATTCAGTTGTATAGCTGTTTCTGGAAAATTAAGGAGAGAAGCGTCTTGTTCGATCATTAAAATAAGACACAGTGCATACAAATCTTTGTCACATGGGTATTTCTCAGGACCTCGACATGCAGCATTCATAACATCATCAGTATTCGTTTTTTGTAAGTGGTCTAAGAAATCATACACCTCTGGTAAAGTGTACATCATGAAAGGTCGTCCACAAGGCAAATTTGAGTTTCGAGAGCTCCTGATTTTGTGAAAATTCAATTCTCTCACAATCTCATTTAATTCTTCCTAAAAATAAAGTAAATAATTATGTGCTTATTTCCTTACCATATATAAATATATTCGAAATAAAAAGTTTAGATTTAATTACCTGTATCAGTTAAAAAAAAAAACTGTATTAAGCTTTAGTCTAGATATGTACCGTTAAATAATCCGCGACCTTTCAGGCTGTGAAAGATGTTTAACCAATATTGGGCATGGTGTTTTCGTAAAATTGACCACCTGGCTTCAATTCGCTGATTGTGTGTGCTGGTCCCATAAATAAAAGGTGGCATTCCAACTCCACCGTATGTGCCTTGTAAATAAAATTGAAATAATTCCATTGCTCCATTTTCGGTGCTCATATCACTCCTTAAAGATCTTGGACATCCTCTCAATAGGTTGAGAGCGGTTATGTAATGAGATGCGATTATGGCGGGGTGGTTAGAATTGTTGGTACATCTTAACCAGACTATGTATTGAGAAAATCCATCCATACAACCATTGATACATATTCCAAATGGTTTCAATTTGTTATAGCAATCGACATGTTAAAATATAGCCGGCGACGAAGACACCTTCTACGTCGAATTGTCGTATTCTGAACAAGCGGAGTCTTCTGAGGTGCCTTTTAAGTTGTCTCTCGTTAAACTTAATACTATGATGTTTATTGAGACTACCTCTGATTTCTAATTGACTTAAGCCTAGTTGATGGTACAATTTCATCAAATCGTCAAATTGTGCCATAGCAGTAATTCAATTTCATACATAGTGTAATTGAAAAGTACACAAATAACAATTGTTTTCATATATTGATCTTAACTGAACTTAACAACTCGGCCAGATTAACTAGAAGATCACGTAATTTTAATAACGAATACCTCACGTTAGACATGAGACTTAACCTCACTCGTGCTAGGATCAGACTGACTGCCTTGTTACCAGGTAAGTTGCAGTTGGTACTAACTGCCAGTTAAAAGTGAAAATTAGTACTAATTGCCAGTTAAAAGCGGCATTTAGTCCTAATTGCTAGTTAAAAGTAGCAATTAGTCCTAATTGAAAGAATTTATCGTTCACATGTGTCGTTAATTTCAAATTGAAGAAACACTACCTGAAGGTTTGTGTCGATTTACCTATTTTTTAAATACCTACGAGTAAAAACTAATGTTTATTCCTGATTGCATTCAAAATAAGTAATTTTGTTTACGATAACCTAAGCTTTTTGTACATTTTGCACTCGAACCATACACGTTTCTAACTAAAATGTGTAATTAAATGACTGACTCGTTTTAGTTTTTTTAAACGATAACTGTGACATTAATGTTTTGTGTGCATTCTGTATACAATATCTGTGTAACTTAACTTTGTGGCGATTGTAAAGGTATTTTCATTTGATAATAAGCTCCGTCCGTAGTAAAATTTGTACTAACTTTAGTTGAAAAATCAATATTTTTGGTATTTAAGTACAGGTATTTAAATCATCCAGATTTCGGATAAGTACTTGGTTCTGTTTATTCACTGTCAGGACTACCACTGTTACTTCTGTATGATATCTTATTGTTTTTAAGGCGCCTACATTACCCATACTTATCATTTAATACAGAATTGTTTCAATTTATTTGATGGGAAAATACATTTGTTTGTGAACATTTGTGAAATAATTTTATCGAACTCAGACTTAAGGCACCATATATGAGCTAGTTTTAAAACCATCATTGTTTTACATACAGAGTTTATTTTAAAATCAAACGAAAACTGGAGATTCTATGATTCAAAATAAGACAAAAATGATCATAAACGCTTTTCCGAAAATGCTTCCTAACCGAGATACAGGTTGATTAAAAAATAATTTTTTTAAGATTCCTCAAAAACTATAAAAGATATTACACTGTGATTTGGTACACCTAAACGTGTAATTAAGCACAATTAATCAGGTGAGTTTGAGTCAACTGGCTCCCACCAGTGGCGTAGAATATGTTAAGTTAATCACTTTAAGTAAAAAAAAACGCACGTCCCTGCTTTTATTGAAGAAATATTTTTTTGTTAAATTTAACTTTTAATTCTGCAAATAAAATCATACTTAGTATTTTTTCGATTCGGCACCCGTTTTTGAAATATTTTGCATTAACATAAACGACTACATTATTCAGTAATAACCAAATTAAATAAATCAGAGATTGCTTTGCATTTGGCAGTTACGTATCTTAAGTTTGCTAAAATAGTTGCATTTACGCTTGTTTTGTAATTCATTGTTTGTGTATAATTACTGTGAAAAAAATGAATTATTCCAAACGAGAACTGGTCGATATGCATTTATGTTATGGTAATACTAATTGCAATGCTCGTGCAGCTGCTCGACTTTATGAACGAAGATTTCCAAATAGAAGACATCCACAACATACTACGTTTAGAACCGTTCATCGCAACTTGCTAGAGTATGGAAGTTTAAAAGGAAAGAAAAATTCCGGACGAAATGCTCGTGTACCAGTTGAAATTGAGGAACAAATTTTAGATAGTGTGTGTCGCATAGCAAGTCTTACGAGAACAAAATTTACATCCCTTTCACCTACAAAAAGTGCATGAATTATTGCCTGCTGACCATCCTCGTCTAATAAATTTTTGCGAATGGTTTTTAAATAAAAATGCTAAAGATGTACAATTTGTTAGAAACTTATTGACCACCGATGAGTGTATTTTTTCCCGAAATGGAATAATAAACTTGCATAATTCCCTCAAATAGTTAGATGAAAGCAGCATCCAACTGTAGCTACAGCTCACCAACATAGATTTAGCGAAAATATTTGGATAGGTATACTACACGATCACCTAATCGGACCTATCCGTTTTCCTGAAAGACTTACTGGCGAATTATATTTAAATTTTTTGAGAGAAGATTTGCCAGAATTGTTTGACGACGTACCCTTAGATGTTAGAATGAATATGTATTTCATGCATGATGGTGCACCACCACATTCTATACGAAACGTCAGAGAATTTTTAAATACATGGTTCCCTGGACGCTGGATTGGACGAGGAAGTGAAGTACCGTGACCGGCACGATCGCCAGATTTGAACCCATTGGATTTTTTTGTGTGGGAGTAGTAATGAGACACCTTGACCGCCATCTTGGATTTTGACGTCACAAGACCTCCCACGTGGGGGGCCGGTTTTTCCACCCTTATTTTTACACGCTTACGTATAGGTCGTATTTTTTCACACCCCTATTTTTGCACATCCACGTGTGAGACCGGATTTTCCACCCTTATTTTTACACGCTTACGTACAGGACGTGTATTTTCACCCCTATTTTTACACATCCACGTGTGAGACCGTGTTTTCAACCCTATTTTTGCACATCCACGTGTGAGACCGCATCCTTTCTTTTTGATGGTCAACCCTAATTTTTACACACCCACGTGTGAGACCGTATTACCTTATTTTTATGATTTCTTTTGGGGTTAAACCTTGTGGTTGTATTAAGGCCCTTTTGACAGCTAGGACTTTTACTAACGCGAGGACAGGGGTGGGGGCTGGTCTTGGCTTAGGGTTGTACTTAGGGCTGGGGCTGTATGTAGACTAGGGTTGGAGTTTAGGGCTGTATTTAGGGGTGGGGTCTGGGGCTGTAGAGCTAGGGTTGGAGCTTAGGGCTGGACCTGTAGCTAGGTATTAGGGTTATTTTGATGGTATTAAGGTCCTTTTGGTTGTTGTAACCCTTGGAGGCTGAGTAGACACATACGCATACAATAATTGCATAATTAATAAGATATTATTATTATCGGTCCTATTGTTTTAAAATGGTCATATGCTACTAGAGAAACGTTTCTAATAATGATGTAAAATAGCAGTTGTATTAGGATTAATCATACTTGGGGAATTTGAATGACAGTAAAATTTAATTATAGAACACTTATTTTTATTGTCATAATTAAAAAAATCCTCAGTGAACTATAAAAATTACTGACACTCCTAATGAAACAATTTTATTAAGTCAATTAATTACATTAACAGTTTGTGTTTTCTAAAGCGAGTATTAAAAACATAGTTTACCTGAATTGAAATAATATCCATCCGTCCGCTAAGAATGTTGTACGTCTTAATATTTTTTAAAAGAAACTTAATGCTTGTGTTTATAACTGTAATTAAAAAAATCTGTAAATAAGTAAAGGGTTAACACCACACTTACCAGCTCTGTAACGTTTTCAAGGCACTGATTTACGCGTGATAGTTACTGTTTTGTGTTGCATGTCAAACTAAAGAACAACTTTCTAGGTTGTGTAAAAACCACCTATAATTAGAGTGTAAAATATACAAATAACCTCATTGTCTTTATCATACTTACAGCAACATCCATTTACCTTTCTCTTAAAATAAATCGGTTTGAAAAATATTCATATACGGATACAGAAATTGTTTTTATAAAAAACCACATTAAGTGTTTGGAATGTTTAAAATATGTAGTAAGAAATCACTGTTCACGTTTATTTTTAACTAATTACCGTGCAATTATATAAATAATAATTTAATAGCCTAAAAACCAATATAAATGGTTAATATAATTTCTAAAAAATATTATTAGAGTTGATATGCCGTTTTATTTCAAGTAATTGTTTTCAATATATATAAAAATGTGTAAGTGGACCTGTATTTTTTGTTGTAATATGCGTTATTACACTTTCTTTTTAATTACCGGTTGTAACCTTCTACTTACATAAATTCAACTTATACACGAATTAATAACGACCTCCACTAGTTTATAACACAATCGCTATGTAGCGTGTTTTTTATTTACACCCGTACTTCTATAAACTATTAACGCTCCATTTTAATATGGTGATCAACTATCTGAAAAAAGGTTTACTGTTAAAGTATACGATGAGGATCGTTTAAAGCAAACCTTGTATTATTCTTATATACGAATGACATTTCAAAAATACTAGTATAATTAACATGAAGGTTTATAAATCTACATCCAGACAAGGAAACAGTTTTAAACACAAAGAATTTATCTGTAAGGGGCAGACAATGCTATTACATAAGACGTTTTTACAAAAACGTGGTTATTCCACATTGAGAAAATTGTTAGTCATGAGAAACAAGCTGGTCTCGAAGTTAGCCTTGAAGTTAGCTAGTCATAGGTTTTGAAGTTTATCTTGAGATATGTTTATAAATCTAAACGCCTCTTTTATGGTCGAGGTATTTTCTCCTAAGACGGCTCTAACATAGCCAGGGGCTATGTTAGAGTGTGGTTAGGTCAATACTTCAGACATCCCCGAAGATGTCCGATTCTACCCTAACATTGACGAGTACGCTTGCGCACAAGACCCAAGGCTAGCTGCGTTCTCGTTTCTCGTGTGTTTCGCTCTTTAAAGTGTAACTGTCATCGAGTGAGCATTACTATAATGTATTCTCCTGTTTATGAGCCAACCTCAGCAGACATTAGAGATTTTACTGACTTGTTAATAAACTATTACAACATAACCGTTCAAGATAATGATGAAAGCGATGACGTGGTTGAGCTGGGTGTATCTCACATCCAAGATGATGGTTCACAGAAGAGAAAGAAGAGCGATGAGGTAGGGGGGAAGGGCAAATCTCAAAATCATGATGATGATGATGAGGACGACTCACGGTTCAAGAAGAAGAAGAAAACCGATAAAGCATGTTATTAAATAATAATGATGTATTGTTGTTTATAATAATAATAATGATATATTTTCAAAACGTTAAGCTTTCCTTCGGTTTTGTTAATAAACCTGTTTTTTTTCCTAGCGGTGCTCCAGCGTCTTGATTCATGTTTGCAAGTTTACAAGTTTTTCGCTTTAGCGTGTTTTCGCTCTCTCGTGTGTGTTGTGTGTGTGTGTGTGTGTGTGTGTGTGTGTGTGTGTGTGTGTGTGTGTGTGTGTGCGCGCATACGTGCCTGCGTGCGGGCGTACGTACGGGCGTGCGAACGCGCGTACGTGTGAGCGTGCGTACGTGCGAGCGTGCGTACGTTCGTGCGTACGTGCGAGCGTGCGTGCGTACGTACGAGCGTGCGTACGTGCGTGCGTACGTGCGAGCGTACGTGCGAGCTTAAGTGCTAAAGCAGTGCTAGTCGATTGTATGTAGTTGTAGGCCCTATTGTGTTGACTAAGAGCTATAATTGGAAGCGTTGCTTGCTATACCCTGGCCGTGGAGTTATGTTTAATTAGCTTTTTTTTGACAGATGTATTTATTTATGATAAGATCAGGCTTGCATGTAAAGTAATATAGAGGTGAAACTAACTAGCTAATGTGTTTTGCTGCTACACGTATCTCAGTATTGAAGATTCTGTTTATGTATTAGAAAAACGTACTACAGCTTCGAAACAGAGTGCAGATAAAAATTGAAGAAAGTGAATACGGTACAACTTCGGCGAGCATACTTAAAGGTTTTAAGTGTGTACAGCATTCCCAGAGCAGCGTTGAAACCATTTAATTTAGGACTAACCTCATGTCCATGTAATAATGTCTGATAAACTATTAGGGTTATTAGCTTGCTTTATAGGTTACAATATAATCGTTAAGGTGAAGACGATGAGATGGTAGTACCTCAAAATTTCGATGATGGTGATGCTCTCTATGAAATTTCAAAATAAAATAGATTACGTCACTCTTATTTTCAGATTAGAAATTTTTTAAAACGTTTAGTTGACGTTGCTATTAATCCCATCTGATAAAAAAATCCACAAAGATGTATGCGGCCGAAGTGTTGAGATGCTTGAAATCGACCCCCAGCCACAAGAAGAATGTGTTTTCGACTTGTATGTGCTTCTAGTCAACTACCCAGACACGCACCTCGACCGTGCGCGATTATCGTAAACACGGATCCTGCAAACAAACCAGACCAGCATTGGACCTCTATCTACATTGACGAGAGTGGTAACAGGGAGTTGTTTGAGTTTCAAACCTACTTGTTTCTCAAGATTAACAATTTTCTCAAGGTAGAATGAGTACGCTGTTGTGAAATAAAATTTCGTGTATAGATCAAGCATATAGTCTACAAAGGGTAATTAATAGAAAACATTTTTTAATAACATTTTTTCTTAGAATAATAAAAATACTCATAAACCAATATACGTCAACTTAAACTCCGGTGTACATTTTTTATAAAAGTTGCTCGCAAAGGCTAACTTCAAGATAAACTTCAAAACCTATGACTAGCTAACTTCAAGGCTAACTTCGAGACCAGCTTGTTTCTCATGACTAACAATTTTCTCAATGTGGAATAACCACGTTTTGTAAAAACGTCTTATGTAATAGCATTGTCTGCCTTACAGATAAATTCTTTGTGTTTAAAACTGTTTCCTTGTCTGGATGTAGATTTATAAACCTTCATGTTAATTATACTAGTATTTTTGAAATGTCATTCGTATATAAGAATAATACAAGGTTTGCTTTAAACGATCTTCATCGTATACTTTAACAGTAAACCTTTTTTCAGATAGTTGATCACCCTATTAAAATGGAGCGTTAATAGTTTATAGAAGTACGGGTGTAAATAAAAAACACGCTACATAGCGATTGTGTTATAAACTAGTGGAGGTCGTTATTAATTCGTGTATAAGTTGAATTTATGTAAGTAGAAGGTTACAACCGGTAATTAAAAAGAAAGTGTAATAACGCATATTACAACAAAAAATACAGGTCCACTTACACATTTTTATATATATTGAAAACAATTACTTGAAATAAAACGGCATATCAACTCTAATAATATTTTTTAGAAATTATATTAACCATTTATATTGGTTTTTAGACTATTAAATTATTATTTATATAATTACACGGTAATTAGTTAAAAGTAAACGTGAACAGTGATTTCTTACTACATATTTTAAACATTCCAAACACTTAATGTGGTTTTTTATAAAAACAATTTCTGTATCCGTATATGAATATTTTTCAAACCGATTTATTTTAAGAGAAAGGTAAATGAATGTTGCTGTAAGTATGATAAAGACAATGAGGTTATTTGTATATTTTACACTCTAATTATAGGTGGTTTTACACAACCTAGAAAGTTGTTCTTTAGTTTGACATGCAACACAAAACAGTAACTATCACGCGTAAATCAGTGCCTTGAAAACGTTACAGAGCTGGTAAGTGTGGTGTTAACCCTTTACTTATTTACAGATTTTTTTAATTACAGTTATAAACACAAGCATTAAGTTTCTTTTAAAAAATATTAAGACGTACAACATTCTTAGCGGACGGATGGATATTATTTCAATTCAGGTAAACTATGTTTTTAATACTCGCTTTAGAAAACACAAACTGTTAATGTAATTAATTGACTTAATAAAAATTGTTTCATTAGGAGTGTCAGTAATTTTTTTATAGTTCACTGAGGATTTTTTTTTAATTATGACAATAAAAATAAGTGTTCTATAATTAAATTTTACTGTCATTCAAATTCCCCCAAGTATGATTAATCCTAATACAACTGCTATTTTACATCATTATTAGAAACGTTTTCTCTAGTAGCATATGACCATTTTAAAACAATAGGACCGATAATAATAATATCTTATTAATTATGCAATTATTGTATGCGTATGTGTCTACTCAGCCTCCAAGGGTTACAACAACCAAAAGGACCTTAATACCATCAAAAATAACCCTAATACCTAGCTACAGGTCCAGCCCTAAGCTCCAACCCTAGCTCTACATACAGCCCCAGACCCCACCCCTAAATACAGCCCTAAACTCCAACCCTAGCTCTACATACAGCCCCAGCCCTAAGTACAACCCTAAGCCAAGACCAGCCCCCACCCCTGTCCTCGCGTTAGTAAAAGTCCTAGCTGTCAAAAGGGCCTTAATACAACCACAAGGTTTAACCCCAAAAGAAATCATAAAAATAAGGTAATACGGTCTCACACGTGGGTGTGTAAAAATTAGGGTTGACCATCAAAAAGAAAGGATGCGGTCTCACACGTGGATGTGCAAAAATAGGGTTGAAAACACGGTCTCACACGTGGATGTGTAAAAATAGGGGTGAAAATACACGTCCTGTACGTAAGCGTGTAAAAATAAGGGTGGAAAATCCGGTCTCACACGTGGATGTGCAAAAATAGGGGTGAAAAAATACGCCCTATACGTAAGCGTGTAAAAATAAGGGTGGAAAAACCGGCCCCCTACGTGGGCGGTCTTGTGACGTCAAAATCCAAGATGGCGGCCAAGGTGTCTCATTACTACTTGTGGGGCTATCTGAAAACTCGTGTCTATTCTGTTCAAATTGATAATCGAGAGCAACTTTGGAATCGCATACAGATGGCATGCGATGGAATTAGGGCTATGCCACAAATTTTTCAGCGTGTTAGGTTTCATTTCCTAAGAAGAATACAAGCTTGCATTCAAAAGGAAGGAGGACATTTTGAACAATATGTACAAAAATAATTATTATTTTGTTTTTGATTCCTTCAATATCTCTTTAATAATGTACCTAATAGTTAACTGCGTTATTTTTTTGTAAAATAAAACAAATTTTGATTTTTATTGAATAATGTGGTCGTTTATGTTAATGGAAAATATTTCAAAAACTGGGTGCCGAATCGAAAAAATACTAAGTATGATTTTATTTGCAGAATTAAATGTTGAATCTATCAAAAAATATTTCTTCAAAAAAAACCAGGGACGTGCGTTTTTTTTTACTTAAACTGATATTCTACAACACTGGATGGAGTCAGTTGACTCAAACTCACCTGATCAATTGTATTTAATTAGACATTTAGGTGTACCAAATCTCAGTGTAATATCTTTTGTAATTTTTGAGGAATCTTAAAAAAACCTTAAAAAAAGTATTTTTTAATCAACCTGTATCTCGGTTAGGAAGCAATTTCGGAAAAGCGTTTATGATCATTTTGTCTTATTCTGAATCATAATATCTCCAGTTTTCGTTTGTCGGTGATTTTAAAATACACCCTGTATTTAAACTAAAACAACGTGTATATAATTTTATGTATTTAATCATTGATGCCAGTAAATAATTAGTGTTGTACAGCGTAAACAAGAAATAATAGATTGAAACAAGCATAATACACAAATTTACATATGTAAAACTAGTGTCAAAGTTTTACTAAGTGTCGTCGTCTAATTCCAAGCCAAAATCCCTTATCTGGAAGTGAACTAAGAACATTTTTATTTAGTACTAGTGGAATTTGTGTTTTTGAAGTGACAACAATCTCAAATGTTTTTACAAGCTCTGCAATAAGCAATTTTATTTCTAAAAGTGCAAAACGAGATGCTGAAATTTGCTAACGTAAGAAAAAATTAATTACAATTATTTTGTTTTACCAATGCAGTTTCTTGGTCCCATTCCAAACGGCAAATACGTAAATGGATGAATATTGTGTCTATTTTTTTCACTAAACCTTTCAGGGTCAAATTTATCTGGGTTAGGAAATATATCGGATCCCTGTGTATGCAGAATGTAGGAATGAGGATTATACTTTGTTTTTCTAAATACAGCGGTACCTCATTCTCTTCTGTTGCTTCGATTACATACGGTCGAACTGATCTTCGATCATTCATTATAAATGGTGGCCATTTACGCAGAGATTCTGAAAAATTACACTGAGAAGGAAGCTACTACTGTTGGACTTACCTGATACAATCATATCTAGATACTTCATATTCATCAAATTCTCATATGTGAGTTCACCATGCGTCGATTTTACAGCACAATCTATTTCTTCACGAAGCCTCTGTTGGATATCTTGATGCAAAGCTAATTCATGAGTTATGTGACCCAACATGGTGGAGACAGTGTCAAGGCCACCAAAGTAGAATATTAGAGCCTGAGCAGTAATTAGCTCATCTGTGATTTCTATTTTGGGTTTCGTTTGTACTTTTCCAAATTGTGATTCTTCAACCGCTGCAAAACCTGATTTTGGTATGGAATACGTATCTTCATCGTATTTAAGGCGACCTTTTCGTGATTCCATTAACATATGGAGCATATCAGGTCTAACGATGTTTTTTTTTTCTCGTAATCTGAGTGTGTCAGAGACTAATGTTGTAAAAAATGTTTTAAGACGACTACTAAAGAAAGGCAATCTTATAATCTAAAAAAATTAAGATTTTCAAAAATGACACAACGTATGTTCGAGATATTTATGTTAGGTTCATATAATTACCTTCCCTAAAGACGGTGAAATAACATTAATAATGAGAGCAAACCCTCGTATACCAGAAAAATCCATTAGCTCCATTGCTAGACGATACATTTCATTGTTAGGATCAGCTTGTGAATCACAAGTAACTCCAAAAGCGCAAGTGGCAATAACATCATTTGAAAATCTTGCAAATGTATCTTTAAATTCAAGTTCAACTATCCCTTCCCTTGAGTTATAATAATTACAAAATTTGGTTGTACACTCTTTCATTAACACAAACATTGCCCTCATCTTACTACTTGTAAAAGAAGGACTTAAAGTCGCTCTTAGTGCATGCCACTCTTCTCCTCCTATTATAAAAAATTACTCATTGACGTAACATTAACAGAACTTACCCTCCATTGCTAACAGATTTTTACTCCACAATGGATCGACGTTTGTAGGAATTAATTGTCGATGTTCAGGAAAAGTTTCAAATTCTTTCACCATAATTTGCTTTAATAACTCTGGATTAGTTATCATTAAAGTTGGTGTCGTAAAATAGTACATTCCAATATACCTGAAAAATTAAACTTAAATTTTAATACCTTACCAGAGTCTTAATGTTATAGCACTAGACTCAGCTTCATCACTAAACAATTTTGGTATGATAGTACACTGTACCTTCTATTAGGATACTTGTTGTAAATTTGTTGCAATAATTCTGCATTTGAGCATTTCTTCAAAACAACACGTAACATATTTCCAAAAATTGGAAGAGGTTTTTCATATTGAATTTTTTTCTGTTTCCAATACGTTAACGGTTTAATTAAATAATAATATGCAGCAAAAAATAATAAAGTTAATATTGCTATTAGTAACATTTTTGAAATTTCATTTAGCGTGTTCTATTTTCGATACTGTACAATTATATATGATGTTGCTACACACTTGTAATGCGAACTTATAGATAACATCGAATAACCTTGTAATTATAGTAGTGATTACTTAATCATATCCAATAAAAAAGGTAGAATGCAAGTTATACACGACAATTAAATTATAATCTGAACTGCAAATTTGCACACACACACACACACACACACACACACACAGCACGCACGCACGCACGCACGCACGCATCCTCACGAACACCAACACACACACGCACAAGGACAAGTACAAGCGCAAGCACACGCAGACACGCAGACATGCAGACACGCAGACACGCAGACATGCAGACACGCAGACACGCAGACACGCAGACACGCAGACACGCAGACACGCAGACACGCAGACACGCAGACATGCAGACACGCAGACACGCAGATACGCAGACACGCAGACACGCAGACACGCAGACAATTCAATTTCAATTCAATATATATTTATTTGCCCATAATCGATATTTTACAAATAGTATTTTATCGACATTCCTCCAGGTGTACAATCAACGCCCTGTAGAAATGCTTACATTCCCGTGTCATTAACAATGCACCTTAACTAGGGAAGGGAAGAGGCTCGCCGAGCTCCGGGGTAGTGTGAAACCCTGTGCAAGCAATCCTGACTCAAATAAAAACACGCTGCTCCGCTTGCCTCCTCCCTCGTGTTACCTATATTAAGATGTTGGAGTCGTCGCCGAGGCGGCGGCTCCCTCATCCGTACTCGGGCTATTTCCTCATCCTTTAATTAAGGACACCGCAGGTGCCTGTGTACGAGCTATTCCCGTACGTAAGCTAATCCTACGTCCGTTCCTACGTTCTTATTTTAACTAAGCCACCCACCGGTAGCTGTCCGCCGGTTATTCCTGCGGCCACCTGTTCCTAACTTAAATTTATTTTAAACCTGCGCAGATGCAGGTAGTGACGCGGGCTGCCCGCGTCCCGCCCTATTTGTTTGTTCCTTACCTAGAGGTGTCACATGACACCTGTACGCGGTCTAACACCGCGCCCTTTCCCTAATTTCTTAATTAGGACGCTATTTGGCGTCCGAGCGGCTGCTATTCCGACGCCCCGTGCCTATTTCTTAAAACTATCTTATGATCTAACTAAGAATCTTGGGTTTCCGGACGCAGCCGTCGACCCAATCATCTGTGCACAGTGATGCCCGTGCCCACTTTTTAAATTAATGTTAGTTCTAATTCTAAGTAAGCCGCCCTTGTTCTACGTAGTGGTTAGCGGCTGTACGCAGCGCAACTCGCGTCCATTTCCTTACGCTTATTCTATTAAAACTTCCTTCTCCCCAGAGTTGGAGCGGGGAGAAGAAAATTTGTCGACGGTGAAGCCTTCGCCCGTTTTAGTTACTTAATCTACGTGTTTTAAAAACTACTTAACTAGGATACCCTGATTTCGCCGAAACTAGAAAATCAAAGGTATCATACACGAGCCACGCCCGTGTTAGTTTACGCTAACTAAGAACACCGTCCTTTCGGTGGCAGGCGTCGAAAGGAAGGTGCCTGCCGACTGGTGTCGTACCCGTTCCGTATTCCCTAAGATTCCGCCGCTCTCGATGAACCGAGAACGGCGGCATCTGTGCACGAGTGAAGCCCGTGCCCGGAAGGCTACGGCTAAAGATTTGCATACGCCGGCTACAGTCGGCGGCCGCAACTCCTGTACGCGAGTGAGGCCCGCGCCCTCGAGAGATACCTCTAAGGGTCCGCGTTCGCCGGATACAGTCGGCGACCGCGGTCCCTGTGTGCGAGTGGGGCCCGCACCCATACATGCATAAGGTACGCGCCGTTTCCGGCGACGGAGTTTATCGTCTCCGTCGCCGGAAAGGACGCCGCCTGTACGCGAGTGAAGCTCGCGCCCTCGACGCTACTTATCTAAGTCGACGCTTTTCCCTTGAAGGAAACGCGTCGACTGTACGCAAGTGAAGCTTGCGTCCGGTCAAACCTACTCAAGTACTAGCACTTTCCCGTCATTTCCGCAGGATAAACACTGTCACTCGCGCAATTTTTACTTTTTTTGGCAGATTCGGCGTGTTAAATGTTAATATATAGTTTGCTGAATCTTTTAATTCTCCACCAGCTCTTATTTTTATGCGTTTTACTTCTAAAATTCCCTGACTTTTAAGTTCGCTTTTTATTTCTTCGATACTGCAGTTGAGTAAGTCTTTACCAAATACAAACCCCTGCTAGTATTTAAACTGACGTGTGGGCTTACATCAACTTCGTTTTCACCCATCCTAGTTATTTTCAGTAATCTGCCAGACTGCGCCGCAGACACCGTTTCTACTAAAAGACCATCCTTAGCTTTTCTTATCATCTTTAATTCACCAACCAAACCAAATAACTGTTTATAAATAGTAAAAGGGCTATCTTTTTCAAAATCGCCCACTTTCTTCTTAAGGACCGGAAACCGAGGAAGTACCACCTTTTCCTGATTCGTATTAAACTTGTTTGAGTTTTCCGGAGAACCCATAACCGACGCATCCTTTGTTATAGGGGTGAATTCCCCTTTGAGGTTAAAAGTACTATTTTCCATACTACTATAGTTGAAATTCATTTTGCAAGGCTTCCCACCCTCCCCGAAGCCTCAAATGGGAGACCTCCTCAGCAATCGCGAAGAGCGCCAGGGCTACCTGCAAAATATAGCTCCCCGAGTTGAGATATAGCTAGCACTACACTACCTAGCAGAAACTCGCTAACGGGAGGAAGCCATAGAAAGAAGAAGAGAGAAGAGAGAAGACCGAAGTATGAAAAAGAAGGAACAAAGGATAGTAGAGGTAGAAGGAAGTAGGAGGGCAAAGGACCGACAAGCCGATTGATCCCCCCTGGCTAGAGAGGGACCACCCGTCTACAGTGAAGCCGGGGCCAAAGCAGCGTGTTGGGTGGACACTCCTCACCCTCAACTGCCAGGATCCCCTTTTCCACCTTACGGAACGCCACGCACGGCAAACGCGTAGATCCATTGACCGTCTCTTACGATCTCCACGACGGGAGTGAGTCAATTCTTCCCCCGAGCCCACAGGAGACAAAAAACAATAGACAAGGACCAAGACAACCAAACAAGACGAAGACGAACGACATGCGACCAGCGTTAGCGTTACCCGGGGAGTACTACGTGGAGGTGCTGGTTCGACTTTACTCCCCATTATTATTATTATTATTATTATTATTATTATTATTATTATTATTTTTATTTGTTTGGCAATGACTGCTAAATTCTTAAGCCATTTTCTTTTTGTAACGTACCTTTTGCTATAATTTATTAAATAATTCTGTCCCTCTTAGAAACAACAACACCTTTTTTTATTTCTTTCTTCCCCTAGAACTTCACTTAAGCCTCCCTCAATATTTAACGTTTCTCTTTCATTGGCATATTGTGGACATTCAACCATTATATGCTGTACACTGTAATTTGTATTTCACGTTTCACAAGCATTCGCTCTACATTTTCCCAATAAATGTAGATGAGTCATGCGGGATGTCCAATTTCCAGACGTGTTAGCACTATTTCTTCTTTTCTGCTCAAACTTAATGTATTTTTCCGTTCATTAGTGTTTCATTTTATTTTGCTTAGGCGTGTGTCTCACCGTTTCCACTCTTCGTCCCATTGCAGTTTGTTCTTTACCTGTAGGAACTTTTTAAGGTCGTTTAGTTGAACTGCGATCTCGTCACGTGTGCCACAATCTGCTGCTTCTTTTGCTGCTTCATCTGCTGTAACATTTCCTAGAATCCCTACGTATCCGAGTACCCAAATTGGACTTATTTCATAACTTATGTTAGCTAAGTAATGTATTCGTTCTTTTATATAGCTCACTAGTGGATCTTGTGAAAGTTCTTGACTTTGTATGGCAAGAATTGCTCTGAGGGAATCAGTACAGATTACAACTTTCTGTTCTAAAAACGCTTGCCAAATAGAATATAATTCGGCACTAAACACACTAGTAAGCGCGTTATGAGACCAGCTGTAACTTTTGTTATCAAAGACAATAAACTTCCTGGTCCCACCTCCGTTTTTGATCCGTCCGTATATATTATAAAGCAATGTTTATATTGTTGTATTATCTCTCTAAAGTACTTCCTATAGAGCAAACCGGATGCTTGGTCTTTTTTGTATTTGGTTAGTCTCACGTCTATGTTAACCTCCATGGGAGGTTGTCTTAAGATTACGTGTCTGAATACCTGGCAATCGTCTAGGTCTAGAGCCTCAAGTATTTCCAGTGCTCTTATTACTGCGGGTCTATAGCTATATTTTCTAGGCTTTCTGAATTGAAATGTTCTGATGCACTGAGCTTTGTTAAATAATTTGTTAGTAATATTTGCCTTCTTACATATAGTGGTGGAATACCTTAGTCTGTTAGAATTGACATAACCGGGCTAGTACGAAAAGTACCCGTAGCTAGCCTGATTCAAGTAGTATGGATTTTATCTAGTTGGCTTAATGTGGACTTTCTTGCTGAGGAGTACACAATGCAAGCGTAATCCAAAATAGACACTACGAGTGCTTTGTACAGTTGCAGTAATGTGTTTCGTTCACATCCCTAATTCGAGTTATTTAAGCACCTCATTAAATTTAGTCTCTTTTTGCATCTGCCTGTAAGATGTATATGTAATTTCAAATTTAATTTTTCATCGAATATTACACCTAATATTTTTACATTCTTTACTACGTTTACTTCTTTCTCGTTTATGTAAACTTGTGGAGCTGCGTGTTCAGACCTTAGCCTGCAAAAGTCGATGGCAGCAGTTTTGGTTTCGGAGAAACGCATTCCAATTTCTTCGGCTTTTGTGGTAATGTGGTTGATAGCTCTTTGAAGATTTTGTTCTGTCTTTAATTGACCTTCCCTCATACAGTATTACCAGGTCATCGACATATAGAGCTTTTGATTGTGTGTACTAGTGTATTTATTAGTTCGTTTATTCCTATTAAAAATAGGGTGCAACTTAAAGTGGAGCCTTGTGCAATTCCATTTTCTTGCACACGCGTATTGGAATATGTATTTTCTACTCGAACTGCGAATGTACGGTGTGATAAAAAAGCTTGAATGCTCGATGGTAGATTTCCTTTTATTTTGGATTCATCTAGTTTCCGTAAGATATTGTATCTCCACATCAACTCATATGCCTTTTCTATGTCGAAGGTAACTGCTACTATGTGGTTTTTTCTTGCAAAGCTGTTTAGTATTACATTTACTAGGTACCCAAGTGCGTCGGTGGTACTATGTCGTTTCCTAAATCCAATTTGGTTCTCAGCAATCCAGTTATTACTTTCCAGTATCCAGGTTGTTACACGTCCAAACCGCACTAGGCGTCGTGCATGCTTACTAATGTAAGCGGGTTGCCAAGCCAGCTAACAGGGAGATGGGCGTGGTCGAAATAATAAGTAAAATGAATGATTAATATGCTCAAACACCTTACACCTACATTCAAACAGCTCAGTCCGGGAAAAATATGTCTCTAGGCGCCACCACAATCGAAACTTTGCTAAAATAATTGTCTTAAGCTGGATGTTAATTAACCCTACTTGATTGTGGAAAGTAGGGTTGTGCTTACTCGGTAAACTCCTATACGAAGGTTCTAAAACAAACACTCGTCCAAAACAATTCAACTCAAACTCAAATAAATTTAGCACTACCCAGGTTATTAAAAACTTTTTGAATACACCTCGTAAGCTAAAATATCCAAAACAAAAATTATAATGCGGTAACTGAATATTTTCTGCGTATCCCTCGTATATGTATAACGTTAAATTTCTACTTATTACTGAATAAAATATTTCTTCATCCAATATTCGGTAATTAATTTGGGAAAATCCTAAATAAAAGAAGATCAATGTCTTCGGCTTAATAAATGTTACTTCAAAATAATCTCTGAATCGTAATAGACATCCGTACCTATATAATTTCTCAAAACTCTTGTCTTTAATTATACTTAATGACATTTTTAAGACAACAGCTGATCCGTTAATTGTGCATTGCGCTAATGAAACAAACATGAAAATTTTGCAATCAACCTGGCAAATATAACCTTTCAGGTTGTTCATTAATCTTAAAAATCCAAAAATATGCAAAGCTTACTTTTAAAATTGTCAAAACTAGATCACCAATTAAGTAAATGTTACAACTGTGTTTCATACCTGGCTAAATAAACAACAGAATAACAATCAACGGTAAATACATATATTGTCCTGCACAAAATGAAACAAAAACACAAATATCTACATAAATTTACATCAGCGTGGTTGAAAGTTAAACCACCAAATACCACTTTTCATTCTTACTACTAAAACAAACCATACAATAAGACTCAAGAACGATTATCTCTTCCTTTCAAAACTACTTAATAATTTAAACAATACGCAAATAAACTGGACAAAAGATAATCGGGTTTAAATGAGTTCTTAAAAATTCTTAAATCTAATTTCTTACTTAAAATTGTCCATTAATCCTACGCTTTTCTCTCTTCTTTCTTCCGTAAATCAATTATTTGTAGTCCATTTGTAATCCTTAAATTGCATGAACGCACATTACAAAGGCTCAACAAAACTTATTCCTCTGTGCACTCGCGAATAGTTCACTATGCGAGGTTATTACTCCCACAAACATGTAATAACGGTAAACATTTGGTTGCCTCTTAAAATTTCTAGCAACCTTTACACCAATCTAGTCCCTTATACAAATAAACTTTCAATGCCATATAACGTTACTTAAACATTGGCTTAATATACAACGAACACTTCGTTCACTTAACAGGTGGTCCCATAAATACTTTTAACTGAATGTCGGTACAAGAACACGCGCTAACCTTGACGCTACTAACGTTACAACTGTTATCTTTATTCAAATCTGCTTACGCACTTATTATTTTCTTGAAAATAAACAAACTAATTTTATCTTCAACTTCAATTTAATTATTGTTTTGTTTATGAATGTCTTTTACGATTCATCCCCGGTCCGGGTTACGCAGTTGTTTAAACAATTACTGCCTCACTATTATTCACAAACATAACTCCAACATTATCCCATTCTATCACACAACCTTCGCGCGCGCATCTCTCACCAAAAGCCAAAAGCTAACTCCCTAACTAATTCGTCAATCTCTGACTTTCCTATTTATAACTTCAGTCATCCATCTTTAAACATGTCTTCCTTCCGCGTTATATTCTCCAATAGTATTCATTCAAAATTTCATAGTTCCAATAGATGCTACCCTCTATACAAGCACGCGTGTAATTACAATACATCGCCATATTTGTTCTTACTTACAAATTTTACAATTACTTCACGAAGAAATCATTTTTCGTCACCACATTCATTCAGTAGCCACTCTGGACCATTACACAACTTTTAACAGTTATCTCCAACCTGCGCTCGATCTGCTTCCGCAACATTTGCAAAAATAAGTACCGTCTAAGGTCTCAAATTCCATATACATACACATATTCTTAAAACAATTGCACAACATTACAAAACCCTTCGGAAATTAATACTTAAACATACCCAATCTTTCTCTACATATTTTCTAAAACATTCTACACTTATACACTCACATCTTCTGGCAAAGATTACTCATCTATCTTCAAACATTCCATTTCTTATGGTAGCAAAACAGTAGCGATACAGTGGCAAGCATTATCATCCCATCGACAAATTTCTCTTCACATTTACATTCATTAGAATCTAATTATTCCAACACTAAAGTCTCTCTAATATTCAAATACACGTATCTACATACTGAATTATATTTCTCCTACATTACCAGTGGCGTATCATACACCCACATACATTATGCATACACACAAAAAATTTTTTTTTTTCGTTCAAACTCAATACACTCGTGCTCAAAACACGTAATACACTTCATTATAACATCCTACATACAGGGTGCGTCAACGCAACCTGACAAGGTCAATCTTTCATTTAGCATTTTTTCGTAGGTCTTACTCATACAACACATAAGTGCTATTGGTCTATAATTAACCGTGTTTGTTATATCTTTACCAGGCTTTCCTATCGGAATTATCACAGAATGTTGCCATTGGGATGGATAAATACCTTTTGTGAAAAGTTCGTTATAAATATTTAACAAGTCGTTTTTTCTGGACATTGGTAGTTGCTTCAACATAGCATTAACATCGTTGTCAGGGCCAGGAGCAGTATCTTGTGTATTATGAAGAGCCTTCTCTAAGTCACTCATTAAAAAAGGTGAGTTGTAACTGTAATGCATATCTGTCTGAAAATTTATCTCTTTTTCATTTTCAATGTTTGTTTTACAGAATTCCTTATTATAATTATTTGAGCTGCTGTTAGCTTCAAACTGCGTTGCCAATGCATCTGATACATGTGTAGTATTAACTACGTTTTGATCTCCAACCAAATTGCTGCATTGTTCTGCCCCATAATTATTTTTGCTTTTCTCCATACCTCCTTGGAGCTTGTTTTGCAATTTATAGTTGCCACGTATTCCCCCATGATTTTCTTTTTGCGCCTAAGTATCATCCTACGCATTTGTGCCCGTGATTTTTTAAAATTGATTAAATTTTCAGTGGTTGGTTGTTTTCTAAAAATATTGAAGTTTCCTTTTGTGTCCAACAAAGTCCTTAATTTCAGGTGACCACCAAGGCACCCTTTTATTTTTAATTGTACCACTTGTTTCTGGAATTGCTTTTCTTGCAGCCTCTATTACTTGTTGCGCAAAAGCATCAATCTTTTGTGCTATAGGTAAGTTTGCATCGATACTTATTACATTATCAAGGCAGTCACCGTAACGTTTCCAATTAGCTTTCTCCAAAATTCACCTTTTAGGTACAGACTGCTCTTGTTTTTGTAGAGATGTAATAAAATTGGGCAATATTATGGAAGTCTGAATGCGTTTCCCAATTTAGTGTAAGTGCTAATGTATTTGATGCTATAGATAAATCTATAGCATTAAAAGTATTGCTTTTTGCATTGTAGTGCGTGATTTTATTTGTGTTCAGCAAAACAAGATTGTTGTTCTCTAGAAACTCTTCAATTAATCGTCCTCGGCGGTCTGTTACATTAGATCCCCATAAAAGTGAGTGTGAGTTCAAATCTCCCACCACAATATACGGTGCAGGTAGTTGGGAGATTATATCTTCAAGGTCTCTTATTTCCCAACAGAAAGACGGCAGGTATATGTTACATACAGTTGCTTTCAGTGGGTAGATAAATTCAACAGCAACAGCTTGCAGCCTTGTTCTGATTTTTTGTTCTTTGTGCGGATAATTGTTTTTTATAAAAATTGCAACTCCTCCACTTGCTCTATCATTAACTATGCAGTTCTTTTTGTACGTTTTGTAACCTCTAAAAACAAAATTTTCATTGTCTTTTAAATGTGTTTCCTGCAGACAAAAGCAAAACAGATTGCTTTCTTGTAATAACATCTTTATTTCGCAGTAATGAGCCTTTAGCCCATTACAGTTCCATTGTAGGATGTTTTCTTTATTAGACATATTTGTAAAGTCAATTAAATAAATTAGCGTTTTGTCTCACAAACACACAGTAGATTTAAATAAACCAGACTAAAATAAAATAAAATAAAATTTGAGATTAGACGTATAAGCAATGTACAAACGAAAGTACACAAAAAAACATTAAATACAAAAAAAGAGATTACTATAATAATAATAATATCTCTGAGATTATGGATGTTGGTCCCAGTCCAACTGAGAAATCTGGGAAAATGAGCCAAGAAAAGGTGGTTACGCCCCGGTTCTTGGTCATTAAAAGGAAAGAGTCAGGTGAGGGAGAAAATTTTGATAAAATTAGCCCATTCGTGATTTACAAAGTTGTGTCTGGAATGTTTGGCACTGTAAAAATGGCAAGAAAGATTAAAGATGGTCTTCTTGTTGAATCGAGTTCTGTAAAACAGGCAAATCGCATACTTGCAACGAGAAGGTTTCTGGATTTTGACGTACAGGTGATACCACATAGAACGCTGAACGTCTCTAAGGGTGTAATTTTCTGCCCGGATTTGTTAAACTGCTCAACGGAAGAAATATGTAACGAACTGCATTCTCAGGGAGTCATTGATGTACGCAGGTTGAAATCTAGGAAGAATGGTTTGGTACAAGATACTCCCGCACATGCATTAACATTTAATACCCCAACTCTCCCTAGAAACATAAAAGTAGCCTTTTACTCATTAAATGTTCGCCTATATATTCCTCCCCCGTTGAGATGTTTCAAATGTCAAAGGTTTGGACATTCATCCTTAAGCTGCGAAGCCAAACAAATTTGTGTGTGTGGAAAAGCGATGCACGAAGGATCCAAGTGCGTAGATCCAATATCCTGCGTTAATTGTAATGGACCACATTCTGCCCGGTCCACCACGTGTCCAACATTTAAAACTGAAGCGGCTATTCAAGAAATAAGAGTGAGGGATAATCTAACGTATGCTGATGCTAAAAGAAAAGTGGTAATTGAAACACCCATTGCAGGGAAAAGTTACGCCAGAGTAGCGACAGAAAACCAATTTAAATTAGATATCCCACTACTAGCACAAGAGCTAACTCCTTTAATGGTGGAAGCAATGAAGCCGTTAATACAAAAAGTAATAAGCGACCAACATTTGGCTCGCGTAGATATTCCAAGTTTTGTAACACCCGCCAGTCAACCAATTACGTTGTACTCGGACGTGCCGTCCGACAATAAAAAAAGAACAGCAGACGACTTTGAGTCTAGTGACGATAGAGATTCTCAATCGTCCTTGGCTAGTAAAGTCGAAAAAATAAGGAAAAGGGGTAAAGGGTGGCCGAAAGGGAAACCTAGAAAGTTACCAGTGAATAGATAGTCATCTAAGTCAATCTGTGATATACATTTAGGTTAAGACCTTTCTGTGATACCGAAAACGTATTTATCTGTGATATTTTGATATTTATATATTTTTACAATTTTTTTCACGTTGTGTTTGTTTTCTTTTATTGTTATGTGTTTGTGAAGTCAAGTGTTTTTATTTCACATGCGATTTTCTCATGCATAAATTAAATACATACGCATTTAAACATGTCCAAGACCATCTGTAATTATCTTAATGCACGAAAAAATTCTACAATGGAATATAAGAGGCATAAATAATAAGTATGACGAACTTCGCTACCTTCTAAATAAACACCAGCCAATGTCATTTTTAATTCAAGAGGCAAAATTAAAACCTAATGAAAGGTGCCAGTTTGCAAACTATAAAGCATACAAAAGTATCCCAGAAGTACCCAAAGGAGGGAGATCACACGGGGGAGTCGTTTCTTTTATAAGAAACGATATAATATCAAATGAATTTGTAATCAACACCGAACTGCAAGCTTGTGCAGTAGAAATCAAATCACCATTTAAACTGTTTATAGTTAATGTATACCTGCCGGACAATGATTGGTCGGAAGATCAGTTACGTAGACTTTTTGGTCAAATTCCGGAACCTAAACTAGTCTTAGGAGACTTCAATTGCCATAACAACATTTGGGGAAGTCAATACACATCCCCAAGGGCACTCTTCTAGAAGACATTATTAACGATTCCGCACTAATCTTACTCAACGATGGCCAATCCACCCATATCAATGAAGTAAGTGGAAATTTTAGTGCAATAGATTTGTCCTTGGCATCTCCAACCATGGCAGTCCTCGCATCGTGGGCGGTCGAAGAAGACCTGCATCACAGCGATCATTTTCCGATATTGATGCAGTTGTCGGCAAGGAAATATGAACTTAACGAAAATCCGAAATGGTGTTTGAAGAAGGCTAATTGGGAAAAGTATAAAAACTTACTTGCCCAACCTGAGCTTGATGGAGAAGTGGAAAATGCAGTCGACAATGTATCTACAGTAATAATAAAGGCTGCACGAGCTTCTATCCCCTACGGTTGCGGATCCCACAAACGATGTCCCGTCCCATGGTGGACTTCTGAAATTAGTGAGGTTAATAAAGAAAAGAAAAGATTACTGAATACCTACCGTCGACATCGAAACCCCACTAATTTCATGGCGTTTAAGAAAGTCCGTGCACAAGAAAGGCGTTTAAAGCGCAATGCACAAACAGGGTCG
Organism: Vesta saturnalis; assembly: GCA_036346205.1. Classification (NCBI taxonomy): domain Eukaryota; kingdom Metazoa; phylum Arthropoda; class Insecta; order Coleoptera; family Lampyridae; genus Vesta; species Vesta saturnalis. Next base: position 3,798,313 of record JARFJB010000047.1, read on the forward strand.
TGGCGCAATTTCACTTCCACCCTAAACTCATCTTCTAACATGTCCCAGGTTTGGAAAAAAGTACAAAGTATCACTGGTACTAGGAAACCATATATCTCTCCTGTGATAGACGTAAATGGCGAGATTGAAAAAGACCCAAGTAAAGTTGCAAACCATTTAGCTGAATACTTCTCCAATATTTCTGGAAACTCTTCCTATTCAAAAACTTTTCTAGAAAAAAAAGAAACGGAAGAACGTAAAGGCGTAATTTTTGAAACCTGTCAAAGTGAACCGTACAATGCACCGTTCACTATGTCAGAGCTTAACCGCGTCCTTAGCCAGGTAAAGGATACTGCACCAGGGTATGATAGAATTTCATTTTCTATGATCAAAAACCTGACTGATGAACTGAAAATTAGTTTATTAAAGCTATATAACAAAGTTTGGGAATCTGATACCTACCCCAACAAATGGACAGAATCTATTATACTACCATTACCCAAAGAAAATAAAGACCATACCAAACCAGAAAACCTCAGACCTATTTCACTTACGTCATGCCTGAGTAAGGTGATGGAAGCTATGGTAAATCATCGTCTAGTCACAACTTTGGAAAAAAATAAACTGATTAGTCCCTACCAGACAGGTTTTAGACGTGGGTACTCTACGCAGGACCAAATAGCACACCTAGATAAAATTATCAATGAGTCCTTTTCAAACACCCAGCATACAGTGGTGGTATTTTTCGATATGGAGAAATGATACGGTTTGGAAACATGGAATCCTAAAAATGTTAAAATCTTGGAACTTTAAGGGTAACCTCCCGCGTCTCATGAAAAACTTTCTTTCAAATCGGGTGCTGAAAGTTAGAGTAGGTACTACGGTTTCAGAGCCCTACCCACAAATAAATGGTATCCCACAAGGATCGGTTTTGAGCGTTACGCTTTTTAGTATCGCTATCAATGGCATAGCAGACTGTACTAGCAACCATGCAAAAGTTATGCTGTACGTAGACGATCTTGCAGTTGCAATTTCTGGTCAGGACATCAAAAACATTGAAAGAGGTATGCAAGAGAACATAGATGTTCTTGTACAGTCGGCTGAGCAACGTGGGTTTAAATTCTCTATAAATAAAACAACGTGCGTCCACTTTTGTCGTTTGCGTAAGGAACATCCCGATCCAGTACTTCGCCTCAAGAATAACATAATTACTTTAAAAAAAAAAAGAATTTAAATTCCTAGGCGTCACGTTTGACAATAAACTTACCTGGAAGAGCCACATCTCAAATCTTGCCTCCTCTTGTAGGCTAACCCTAAATCGTCTTAGAGCAATAGCCGGATACTCATGGGGAGCCGACACGGCAACTTTAAGGACAGTTATAAACGCCCTGATAGGCAGCAAGTTAGACTACTGATCTATTGCTTATTCCAACGCAGCACCTTCTCACCTACGTAAAATTGAAGTAGTATGGAATCGAGCGCTTCTCATAATATCAGGCGCATTCCGTACGTCACCGACATCCTGTCTTAGTGTAGCAGCCAACCTGATGCCGATAAAAGAAAGATTTCGGAAACACAAATTACGATATGGATTTAAAATTATACATCATGTGAATCACTTTCACACAAAATACTTAAAACACCCGGAGGTAATGGATAAATACCTGTGGCAACAGACGCGTGCGATCCCGGCTCTATTTAGGATTCACCAGGATTTGGCAAAAGAAAATTACATATGCATTAACGTATGGGAAAAGCCCGTTCAACTCATTGACTGGAAAGTAAATCCCCCTACAGTATCCGAAGACTTAATAAAATCCAGAAAGTCTATAAATATATTAAACACCGAATCCGAACGAGTTATTAATACCTTAGGGGAAAATGTCATCTTCACTGCCGCATATAAGTCAACACTTGGATGTGGCATAAGTATATCAGAAAAGAACTGCACAACATCCTGGTTCCTACCTGCCCCATGCTCATTGATCACAGCTGAAAAAGCAGCACTCGTTCAGGCTATATTAAACATAAACAACAATAGAAGTTCACAAACAACAGTCTTATTCTCCTCACTACCCTTGGTATCACTTCTGAAGGACCAGTACACAGACGACGATTTGATGGCCACTATATTGTACCATTGTAACAATTTTAAGGAACAAGGTATACTAGTCACGTTCGTTTGGATACCATCAACATGTCCTGCGATGCAGAAGTACAAGGTAAACGCACGCTGTACGGCAGAACAACCAACTCTTGACAACACGATGGCTGTTTATTCAAAAGTAGATGTAATGAAAGATCTCAATAAAAGGGTTATCACCACTTGGCAACACACTTGGAACAGCTGCCAACAACAATTAAAGAAATTTATTCCTGTAGTAAACAAGGGTAATCTTCTAGGGCTGCCAAGAAATGACGAAGTGAAAATCTTAAGATTAAGAATAGGGCACACAAGGCTAACCCATAGTTATCTACTTCTAGGAGAAGCGCCCAAGAGGTGCCCACAATGCCAAAACGCTGAGCTATCCATGTCACATATAATAGAACGGTGCCCGTCTCTAAACCATTTCCGTACTGCTTATGAAATTCGAGACTCCACAATCGACATTCTTACTCACCCCAATAAAATAAAAAACCTTTTGACGTTCCTGAAGCAAACTAAAATATATGAGCATATCTGAAGCAAGGACAAAAGATTAAAACGTGTGTAATTAAATGCCCAAAACATATACTTACGGCGAATAAAGATTATTGTAGTTAAGGAAACGAAAAGGAGCCAATGGCCACAGATGTCGACGCTCCTGTAACAAAAAAAAAAAAATAATAATAATAATTATTATTATTATTATTACTGTTACTGTTATTGCTATTATTGTCATTATTATCATTATCATTATCATTATCGTTGTTATTTATAATTATTTATAAACTTTTCCATTACTGGAGTATGTATACTTAAAATGAAACTGAAAATCAATTTAAAAAGTATCGACATAGTCAAGTATAATAATAACAATAAAGTTAAGAGATAAGTATTGAATTATTATGTAATATCTCTTTAACAAATAACCCATGTTTAATTTTAAACGAAGCTTTCATAAATAAGGCCACTAACTCTTGTCTATTATCTTCTTGAAGAGAATGCTTTACTGTCTTAAATGTATGTGCTCTGATTACTATTGTAAGTTATAATTAGCACCTGAGAACCCAACCACTTCAATGCGAAAGAAAAATATGGATACATTGCGCCTATTTCATTTCGTTCTCCAGACTATACCGTTCTACACGTGTTGTCCTGGCTTATATTAATGCATGCACATGCTATCTCTGATTGTTTATTGACAATCACATAATGCTATCAATCAACTCTTGATATGGATACTTTATATCACACCTTAATGGGTTTTATAACTTTACGTTAATTTCCATTAAAGTAGATATTATGATAATAAAGTTCCTTTAATATATTTTGTATGTAATAAATTTTTTTCACTACTTTCATCCCTAGAGCTTGTTTGACCGACCTTAACAATTTTACTTTGAAATTTTGTAATGTGCTTTACAATCCTGCTGAACGATTATGCCTGGAAGATTTTCGGCTCGTACAGTCTAACAACTGTAACCCAGCAGTTAGCGAAATAATGAGAGCACATGGATTGTGAGGTCATGCACTTATAAAATAAAAAGTTGAAAAGGGAAGCCGAAAGAAAGAAAGTTATATTTACATAAACACAGTATCAGACAAATGAAACACAAAGTGGAGTACCCACTAAGAAACTCGTTTACCCAATAAACAAAAGAATCAAATTTTTCAGTAAGCCCAGCCAATTCGTATGCCCGGTTTCGAAGAAAATGTACATTAAAGAAAAAGGATTTATTCCTATTACACGATTATTTAGTAAACGTAACAAAAAAGTGTGGTTAAATAACACCAGAAAGATTTTACGTCTGCCTCAGAAGGCATCAATATAAATCGTTCCCTGAAAAAAACATTTATTCAACATAATCATTTAAGTTAAAATACTAACGTAAACCGTTGAACTCAAGAGCAATAAGTTAGCCGTAATTTAAATACAATAGAACTCGTACTCAGTGTGTAACCATCCAACGTCAAATGAAGGATTACTCATGGCATACAAGCGTCTACCTAAATGAATGTTAATATAAAAATATTATAAATTTTCATATCATCAGGATTTACCAATACATGAGACAATTTATTTCTCAATGTAACTGACAGTTTTAAAAGAACACGTACACAATGATATTTTTACGGACATTAACTTTAAATTAGATACAAATGCCAAATAAATATAACTGTAGGTAAGAAAGGTATGTATATGAGTATATGAGCAGAAGAGCGTTGTGAAGTGCAATAAATGTTGTCCTATATCATTTATTCAACAATGAATTGGTTACAGTTAATTAGTTAAAAAACTAAAACTATTTTAGACACCTAATTAGAAAAACACTTCAGCAAACATACTTGATTTGTAGCACCGTATAATTTGAACATCCAAAAAAGTTCCACTGTAGGGTTAATATTACGATATCGTTTCCTAGTGGTTAAATATATGCTGCAGCTACAAATTGAACAACTGATGCTGAAATAAAAGAACATTAGAGAACTATACGATTAAATCAACCTGAAAAGTCAGCTCTAACTCAACATGCGTTGGAATTTTATCCCATGCATCGAGGAGCTGCTTGAAATTTAAAATTAATAAATCATGTGAACTGAAACGAATTTTTGTGTTTATTTATACTGAGATTCTTTTTATTTATTATTAAGTTTATTTAAAGAAAAAGTTTTATTTTGTCAAGTATATTTTAAACAAGTAAACATTATTCGTATATAACATGAATCTTACAACACAAATTCATGTATTCAACGCCACTGGAAAGGGTTGAAAATAAATTACAAACATATTGAAACATTTTGTGTAAATATAATATAAATCATATACTTAAGTTCATAAATTAGTATTCACATCAATCACAAATTTGAAATCCAATTCAGAAATTGTAAAAGATAACGAACCGCCACTGTCCAAACCATCAAAAATTCTGTGCAAAATTCCCTATCCATAGATACCCCACATGACATATTTCCTTTGAAATTTCTTATTCTATACAAATTATGAGTAATATGTAAAATTTCATATACAAATTTACTTATAACTAAATTAATCTAATTCTTACAGGAAAACTACAAACAGAAATGGATTTCTTGTCTCAAATTATATATGAATTCAATAGTCTCAAACACTTTTATGATATATGTTAATAAGTTCTATCTCAAGTCCTGCGGCATGAATCATCATAACCTAGTTTATCAACTTTTAACCTTAAATCACATCTGGAATGTTAATTTAAATTGTAACACTTCCTAAACACACTATTAAGTTTATAGCATAATCTTTGTTCAATTTCACTTTTAAAATTAATAATTCATATGAAACTCGTAAACTTTGTTCTGAGTCACCAGCTTTAACATGTCCTTTACGCTTTTTACATTGATTGATACAATTTAATCCCTTTTTGTTTTAGAATGGAAGCATATTATAGTACTAGACTAGCATATTGTCATAAAAAAATGGAATAAATGTATTTTATAGATGGAATACATATTTATTTTACTACTCCAAAACTGCTGGGAAACTATAAAAATGAAGAATAGCACTGTTTAGCCATGATAACACATTTATGAAATATGGTATAACTAGCTCACAACATGTTCTATATTGACATTCGTACTTATTTTTATGTTAATTTGCACCTTTACAGTTTGCGCTTCACATATATGTTTATTCAAATTCAAAGTAATAAATTTATGTTTAATGTCTCCTTTAATCTGAACTTATATTGTTCTAATGCTGATATTTACTATACAAATATCAAATTATATATAGTATATATATAATATAATTATATATATATATAGTTAATTTCTCCGTATTTTGTTATAATATATATCATATAAATAGCTAGTATAACATATCATACTGTAAACAATAGTCAAACATCAAATATTAATTGCCTCATCAAATATTATCCCATAGAAACTTTCATATTTGTTATTATTGTAATTTCTCAATTCTTAGAGATGTTAGTTAACTTAATTATTGTTATAAAAGACGCTGCATTGATAACAATAGTCAGAGTTCATATTAACTTATAGTTAGTGAGGTCTCAGTTTTTAAATGTAATAATTCATTTTTAAATAAATCTTATTTGTAATACAAAACATAATTGGCGCTGCGAACAGGATTGCCCAAACGGCTCTATATAATATAACGTAGTCTCGGCGATTTTTAAATCTTTATGTGAGTACTGTTGAAGCAAAAAGAACAATAATCCTAAATATAGTTGCCATATTTGTAAAAAATTCATGTGCTTAGAGCATCAACAACTTGTAAAGAATGTTCATAATTTTTTAATTTACTTTGGTGCCAAAATTTTGGTGTCACATAATTTGTTGGGTAGGCGGAATAAACAGCCGGGTTAAACCTGATAGTGCTTGGGAAAAAACCGCCGGAAGGAAAAGTCGATCTAAATATTGAAGACATTTCAATAAATAAAATGATTTGATTCATTACTAGAGAAGCATTTATAAAATCTTTATATGTAAATTTTTGAAATTATAATAAGTACACTTTACTAACCCATTGTATTATTAAAGCTAAGATCCATTTATTTAGGATCTAGATTCACAACCAAACACATTTAAAATGTCAGATTAAAGATCCAAGATCCGTACGTAAAATGGATCTAGATAAAGATCAAAGATCCTTGAAATGGGATCTAGATCTTTTATAAAGATCCAGATTCCCAAAATAGTCGTTAGTTTTCTAATCTGATTATCTTTGATTGTCCTATGCTACTGATGAGTAGTACTCATTCATGATCATTTTTCATGTAATACAAATATTAGTCCGTAAGGTTAAATTATTAATTAAATAATATATAAATATAATTTCATAGGTTTTATTGAAAACTTACATTAATTATTTAACGCACTACAAATACAATTACAAAATTAGTATTAGGTACACATTTACACTTCAAAGTGAATGTTAGTTTTAATTATAAATTATTACAATTATAAGGAAATACATGTATCTAAATTATTATAAGTATACATTACATAATTACATTTTATTATCTAATTTTATTTTATTTTGTTTTAAAATTAATAGCATCTCAAATATATCATCACCATCAGCTAATCTATTCCTACGAGGAGTTAAATTATCCCCCATACTAAATATCCTTTCAACGGGGCAGATGAAGGAAGTATAGAATTATATTTTAAAAAGATTTCTTTTATAGCAGGGTACATATTTAATTGTCATAAGTCAAGTTATGCTTGGTCTTTAAAATAATTTGTGCATTCTGAATCAAATTGTTTGCTATTAGTATTATTTTAAAAATCAAAGAATTCGCTTTGTTGATCTAACTAACAACTTAACAAATGGCCTTTTAAAGTCGTATTCTTAAGAACTGAAGACAAGATTGTTGTTTTCTATACCTCCACTTAACTTAAGTTCAACTTTAATGGATGGATGACCCCATTGTCATTACTCATTAAGTCATTAGACTTAGCACTTAGCAGTCATTACCTGCCTTTGTAGCTTTGGGAAACAAAAACAACCGACGGAAATATTAACAAAAATGAATAGTTCTATTATTGGTTATTTGGAAATTATGACTCAGGCAGTAGGTAATTGTATAAATGTGTATGTATCTCTGGTAGTTGGGGATGTAACGGTCGTAACGGAGCATAATGTGTTTTTAAATATAAAGCTCTGTTGCCTCAAGCCAGTTAAAAATTTCACAAAATACCCTTAAAATACATTTTAAAATCTTCTAATGGATCTTTGGATTCAAGTACTAAAGATCTGTTAAAATGTGATCTAGATCCAGATACTAGATCCTAGCAGAGCAAAGTATCTAGATCCAGATGATAGATCCGTTTAGTGGATCTAGATCCTGGATCTAGATCACTTTGATCTAGATCCTACCCAACACTGATTATAAGTTTTTGTTATGAACGAATAAGTTCAAAGGTAAATATGTAATTAAAAATTATTATTAATTTTATTAAATATATAAATAAAAAGTCCACCTCGAGTAGGATTTAAACCTACGACCTGTATTTTGCTAGAGTAACGCGCTAACCAACTGCGCCATCAAGGTTCAAGCCCCAAACGATGTAAATTTTGTGTTTATGTATGTAGAATTGATGTAAATTCTAAATATGATGAGATTACAATCAAATTACTTATATTAATGGAATGTGAGCCTGCAATATCGCAAGGATTCACACATACCAAAGCAACTTGACTAGTATTAAATTATTATACGTGTTTGTTATGAACGAATAAGTTCAAAGGTAAATAAATAAATCAGTTCTATATACATAAAGACAAAATTTACATCGTTTGGGGCTTGAAACTTGATGGCGCAGTTGGTTAGCGCGGTACTCTAGCAAAGTACAAGTCGTAGGTTCAAATCCTACTCGAGGTGGACTTTTTATTTATGTATTTAATAAAATTAATAATAATTTTTAATAATCCATTGTATATTTATATTTACATTTAAATTATAATAATATATACACTTAACCCGCCCCATGACCTATAATGGTAAGATCAACAGCCGAGAGAAAACGGCCGACGTCACTCCCGTATTGTCTGCACCAATTTCTTAATCTCGTCTGCATATATTCGAATACGTTCCTTTCCTTTTTTCTAGACACCACACCTAAGTTATTTTGCTCAATTTTGGCAGTATCTGCCGCGACCGCTTGCCTCATTTTGGAGATTAACTTCCAAACTGTTGGATGATTTTCACCAACCAAATTTGGAAATCTATTGTTCCATCCCTAAGTCCTACGGATGGTGCGATCCTGACGGTCTAGGGTAGCTTGGTGGATATTCCACAAATCGATTGAAAACATTGGTGGCATGTTTCTCATCATCAGCGTTTCATCATTTCGAACCCTCCTAAAAGTCCATGACATACGTGGGGTCGTAATAATTTACCAGATGTTCTGCTTCTGCAGGTGCCACCTCTCTCAAATTTGCCATTCCCCTTCCAACATTTTCTGGTGGAAGAAACGCCAATCTCTCCAACATCCCACAGAAGTGGTTGAACGCTTCATTTTCCTTGAACAATTTATAAATAGGTGGTATAAATGGTATAAAATTTAATAGGTATAAAAAAATGTTTTAAAGCGTTCTCAATACAAATCGTTAAAATAACTAGAGACACATACCATTCATTAAAAGATAATGCCGTTGGATCAGAAGGTAGATTAAATAGGCCAGGTTCATGCTTTTTGATTTGCTTAATTACCACAAATTTCTGCTTAGTTATTTCCACTTAACATCAATATAGTAACTTCAATGCAACAATAATAAAAATTATCTTGGACGCTAAGTTATTTTTTTGATTATGCTCGGAATAACTAAACCGAGGACACAATAAAAAATTCACCAAATGTCAAAATAAAAAATATACAAACTATGTTTATTAAGCATTTAAATATGGAATTATGTAAAATATATCTTAAAAATAGCTTTATACTAAGAAATCATTAGGGTTGTAAATATCTGTTACAAAATTTTGTACAACTTCTTGAGAACCTCTGATTATTACAAAGAATGCGGAAATGCGAACCAGAGATGATGTAATCTTCGTATCAATGTTGCGAATGTTTTACGTTGTAAAGTATACCAAAGTTGAAATTACTTCTTACAAATTTATCTTCATTGAAATTTGAATAATCCAAAATTTATTGCACTCTTGAAGGGCCAAATAAAAGGTGTGATCTAAATTTAGATCTAGCAAAGTATAAGTACAAGTGTACGTAAAAGTAGAATTAAACGTGTAATTAAAATGTAATTACAATAGAATTAAATGTGCAATTAAAAGTGCCTGCAAAGAGCAAATGTTTCAGATTTTAATATAATACGAGTTAAAAGTATCTTACCATTAAATCAATGGCACTTTACAAAAAATTTAGGTGGAAACGAAAAATGGCTTCTCCCATGAAATAAACGTATATCAGCAAATGCTGAAAAGGACGCTCGCTATGTCAGGTGATGCAGCTATGCGCAAGAAATATGTGCAGAAATTTAATTCCACGATATGGAAGTATAAACGTTTAAGAAAATATGCAACTTAAGTTACACCAAAATGCAAACAACGTTGCCTACCACAACTTATAAATAATTAATAATCCAAAGCTTTTTTTTTATTTACAACTAAATGAACGAATAACGTAAAAGATTCGTTACAAGTTGCACAAGCCCTAAGTTCTGGATTTTGCGGAAGGTACTCTGCGTAAGATGGTAGAAGCATCCCCGGATTACTATCTCCTCTCCAATTACATAGCTTGTACGGCCGATCTGTCGAAATTTAGATATACAACCCTAGGATCTGGCTACAACTGCCTTTCTTCACATTTTTGCAATATCGTTCTGAGCATTTCCTCATACGTTTCCTGGTTTTTATTTTGCAGTAAACAAAAACAAGTTGTGATCAGCAAACTGTTAGAGCGAACTCGGATAACATAGAATTGGGCAAATAGTGGCGGTGCTAAGAAAAGTTTCCGTCCAAATACCATTTGTGTATTTGCTAGTAGATCCAAAGCGGCAACAATCGAAAAAATGATACGTTCTGCTGCAGTGGGCCCATTACCATGGAGGAGAAACCTCTCGGGGCGATACCTTATGTGGTAGTGCAATCGTCTAAACATAAGAAAGTAAAAATTTTATTATACGATTTTATTTTGTAAATTCTAACGATTATTAATTGCCACAAGCTATCTCTACCGATTGTTTTTTACTGTGGTCGGTTACACAATTTGTATTTCTTTGAACATACATTCTATGAGAAGATCGTGTAGCGTTGCCGAGCTTTGGGTAAATGCTTAGATGTCTCTTTTCGGTGAGTTCCCTTAACCGTTTCTTCTAAAGGTAGCCATGCCCTGGTGTAATTGTCTAATTGCAGCACGGCTTCCGCGAGTACTTGCGCTGGTTTACTAGCTGTGTCTTTCGCGAAACTTTTCTTTCCGGCCACTGCCTTCGCTACTTTTATCGATTCTTCGTCCGCAAGATGGTTATGATCTTTCGTAATGGTAGATTCTTCCTTGTTTAAGCTCCTAGTAAGGGATGCGATACACTGAACAAATTATATTAAAATATTTTTTAAATGCACACTGAGCAGTTCTAAAAGTAATTACAGTGTTCAATGGCAATACCTTACATGCATTGCCTTTGAAAAACGTACATATATCCCCTGTAGCATAGTTTGCCACCGCTATTATTCGACTATAATTTCCATGTTTTCAGTAGGTAACAAGAAAACAACCCAAGGAATGAAATGTTTAGAATAACTCACCCTCTTTAAATATTATTCTTCAACTAATTAGTCTAATGAGAACTTAGAAAGAGTAATGGTTAGAATAGTATTGTTCATAGCCAATTATATCCCAAATTTTCTATTTGACATCGGTCTTTAATAGCACTGCCATTAATTAATCTCTTCTAAAATCACATCCAATTATGATGAAATCATACTAATATGCCAGAAGCAGAAAATGGTTAAAAGTGATTAGTTAATGGTAATGTAATTTTTATTTATACTAATTATTTATAGAGTTTAGGTTCGTTATGCACAAAAAAATCTTCAAAAATTGACATTTTGTTTGCTATAAGCATCTCATAAATAAAAAAATAAATTGAGCCTATTGTCTAGAGTTTACAAATTAATATTTAATGGAAGAAAATAAATTTATATTAATAAAATTATTAAACAAATCTGCTAAATAATCCTTCTTATAAAAAATATATTTTATCATATATAAATGAGGATTGTGGAGTGTTTTTTAGGGATTTATTTTCTGGATATTTTTTTATGCAATAATTCATTCGGGATTGTGCATTTCTGTGGAATAGATTTCGGCTTTTTTCCAATTCTTTTTTTGTGGGAGCTTTTTCTTCCGGCGGCTCTTTTTTTGCTTTGACCTATTTTTATTGTAACTTGATCGTCAAACAATTTAATTTTCTTTGTTTCAATGATAGAAAATGCCAACTTCTTCGTTTTTTACCTAAAGAGTATATAATTGATGTTATCACTCCTTCATTTTCTAAATTATGTAATATATTTTCCCAATATTTATTAAACGTTATAAGTAAATAGTTGTTGTTGAATTCTGCTCTAAAGCAAAGGAATAAATACAAAACGAAGCAATTTTCTTTTGAAGTCTTTCTCAGAGACCCACATTAGCTGGTGAGTTTCACGGAGACATGACCTCCGTGAAAACAGCAGAAAATCATAGCCTCTAAAAACGCCGAGTTTAGCCGAATGGCCATGGGCGTCCGTCATTACATAAAAGGGTATCACATTATTTTCGCATTTAAAAATGAAAAGCTTCTAGGAGCTTTACCAGCCATAAACCTATAAAAGTACTGATACTAAGCAGATAAGGCTTATTGACATACAATGGGATTGACGGGATGTAATAAACCCTGTAAAACTTGAAAAAATCATAGCAAAGGAGTGCACTAGAAGAGCATAATCATACTCACACAATAAATTACTTATCCCATGGAGATACACCCACAAAAGTCTTTTCGACTTGCAATGGGATTCACGGGGTGTAATCCACCCCGAAAGACTGGAAAAAATCATGGCAAAGAAGTGCACAAGAAAAGCAATAATCATACTTACACAATAAATTACTTATGCCAAGGAGATACACTCACAAAAACCTTATCGACTTGCAATGGGATTCACGGGGTGTAATCCACGCCAAAAACTTGAAAAAATTTTAGCAAAGAAGTGCACAAGAAGAGCATAATCATACTCACACAATAAATTACTTATCTCATGGAGATACACCCACAAAAGTCTTATCGACTTGCAATGGGATTCACGGGGTGTAATCCACCCCGAAAAACTGGAAAAAATCATGGAAAAGAAGTGCACAAGAAGAGCATAATCATACTTACACAATAAATTACTTATGCCAAGGAGATACACCCACAAAAACCTTATCGACTTGCAATGGGATTCACGGGGTGTAATCCACTCCAAAAAACTTGAAAAATTCATAGCAAAGAAGTGCACTAGAAGAGCATAATCATAATCACACAATAAATTACTTATCCTATGGAGATACACCCACAAAGGTCTTATCGACTTGCAATGGGATTCACGGGGTGTAATCCACCCCAAAAGCTTGAAAAAATTATAGCAAAGAAGTGCACAAGAAGAGCATAATCATACTCACACAATAAATTACTTATCCCATGGAGATACACCCCCAAAAGTCTTACCGACTTGCAATGGGATTCACGGTGTAATCCACCCCGAAAGACTGGAAAAATCATGGCAAAGAAGTGCACAAGAAGAGCATAATCATACTCACACAATAAATTACTTATCCCATGGAGATACACCCACAAAAGTCTTATCGACTTGCAATGGGATTCACGGGGTGTAATTCACCCCGAAAGACTGGAAAAAATCATGGCAAAGAAGTACACAAGAAGAGCATAATCATACTCACACAATAAATTACTTATCCCATGGAGATACACCCACAAAAGTCTTATCGACTTGCAATGGGATTCACGGGGTGTAATCCACCCCGAAAGACTGGAAAAAATCATGGCAAAGAAGTGCACAAGAAGAGCATAATCATACTCACACAATAAATTACTTATCCCATGGAGATACACCCACAAAAGTCTTATCGACTTGCAATGGGATTCACGGGGTGTAATCCACCCCGAAAGACTGGAAAAAATCATAGCAAAGAAGTGCACAAGAAGGGCATAATCATACTCACACAATAAATTACTTATCCCATGGAGATACACCCACAAAAGTCTTATCGACTTGCAATGGGATTCACGGGGTGTAATCCACCCCGAAAGACAGGAAAAAATCATGGCAAAGAAGTGCACAAGAAGAGCATAATCATACTCACACAATAAATTACTTATCCCATGGAGATACACCCACAAAAGTCTTATCGACTTGCAATGGGATTCACGGGGTGTAATCCACCCCGAAAGACTGGAAAAAATCATGGCAAAGAAGTGCACAAGAAGAGCATAATCATACTTACACAATAAATTACTTATGCCAAGGAGATACACCCACAAAAACCTTATCGACTTGCAACGGGATTCACGGGGTGTAATCCACTCCAAAAAACTTGAAAAAATCATAGCAAAGAAGTGCACTAGAAGAGCATAATCATACTCACACAATAAATTACTTACCCCATGGAGATACACCCACAAAAGTCTTATCGACTTGCAATGGGATTCACGGGGTGTAATCCACCCAGAAAGACTGAAAAAAATCATGGCAAAGAAGTGCACAAGAAGAGCATACTCATACTCACACAATAAATTACTCATCCCATGGAGATACACCCACAAAAGTCTTATCGACTTGCAATGGGATTCACGGGGTGTAATCCACCCCTAAAGACTGGAAAAAATCATGGCAGAGAAGTGCACAAGAAGAGCATAATCATACTCACACAATAAATTACTTATCCCATGGAGATACACCCACAAAAGTCTTATCGACTTGCAATGGGATTCACGGGGTGTAATCCACCCCGAAAGACTGGAAAAAATCATAGCAAAGAAGTGCACAAGAAGGGCATAATCATACTCACACAATAAATTACTTATCCCATGGAGATAGACCCACAAAAGTCTTATCGACTTGGAATGGGATTCACGGGGTGTAATCCACCCCGAAAGACAGGAAAAAATCATGGCAGAGAAGTGCACAAGAAGAGCATAATCATACTCACACAATAAATTACTTATCCCATGGAGATACACCCACAAAAGTCTTATCGACTTGCAATGGATTCACGGGTGTAATCCACCCCGAAAGACTGGAAAAATCATAGCATAGAGGTGCGCACGAAGAGCATAATCATACTCACACAATAAATTACTTATGCCAAGGAGATACACCCACAAAACCTTATCGACTTGCAATGGATTCACGGGTGTAATCCACCCAAAAACTTGAAAAAATCATAGCAAAGAAGTGCACAAGAAGAGCATAATCATACTCACACAATAAATTACTTATCCCATGGAGATACACCCACAAAAGTCTTATCGACTTGCAATGGGATTCACGGGGTGAAATCCACCCCGAAAGACTGGAAAAAATCATGGCAAAGAAGTGCACAAGAAGAGCATAATCATACTTACACAATAAATTACTTATGCCAAGGAGATACACCCACAAAAACCTTATCGACTTGCAATGGGATTCACGGGGTGTAATCCACGCCAAAAACTTGAAAAAATTATAGCAAAGAAGTGCACAAGAAGAGCATAATCATACTCACACAATAAATTACTTATCCCATGGAGATACACCCACAAAAGCCTTATCGACTTGCAATGGGATTCACGGGGTGTTATCCACCCACCCCGAAAGACTGGAAAAAATCATGGCAAAGAAGTGCACAAGAAGAGCATAATCATACTCACACAATAAATTACTTATCCCATGGAGATACACCCACAAAAGTCTTATCGACTTGCAATGGGATTCACGGGGTGTAATCCACCCCGAAAGACTGGAAAAAATCATGGCAAAGAAGTGCACAAGAAGAGCATAATCATACTCACACAATAAATTACTTATCCCATGGAGATACACCCACAAAAGTCTTATCGACTTGCAATGGGATTCACGGGGTGTAATCCACCCCGAAAGACTGGAAAAAATCATGGCAAAGAAGTGCACAAGAAGAGCATAATCATACTCACACAATAAATTACTTATCCCATGGAGATACACCACAAAAGTCTTATCGACTTGCAATGGGATTCACGGGGTGTAATCCACCCCGAAAGACTGGAAAAAATCATGGCAAAGAAGTGCACAAGAAGAGCATAATCATACTCACACAATAAATTACTTATCCCATGGAGATACTCATTCAAAGCAGATACACCCAATACATTGACTTGAATTGGGATACACTGAGTGTAAGTAATCGCGTAAATCATTACTAATGGAGTTTGTCTTCTAGAGTAGCAAAAACTGTAGTTACGCCTAAGGTACTCAAAAATCTGGTGACATTTCCTAAAGCGAATTATCGTTTAATATCAAAGTCTGTCCAAAGAGTTAAATGTTTGTTGCATAAAGGAAAGTCCTTTTATCATTTTACAAAGTAATTTAGAAATTACTATGCATATGAAATATGAAATATTTTTCAAGAAAAACGCAGTATATGATAATTACTAACAAACATTATGTTATGAGCCCAGGAGTCATTACATGATGGTAAGTTATATAGTTCAAAATCGAGATGTGCCGTGAGTGATCTACCCCCTCTTCTTGCGTCACAATAATAACTGAACCGGTCGGGTGGTGGTTACTTATGGCCCTCTTGTTTTTGAACACTATGAATATAAAGCCATACTGGTGGGCTTATAAAAAAATTGTTGATAATCATTTACTATGCATATGACTAATTTCAATGGTGTATAATGTGTTTGAGGATGTTTGTCCCTAATAGACAAGAAGAAAATAGGTTTTGACATCTTATAATTAAAAAAGGCATAATGGTACATCTTGATTTTAATTTTAACTTTTGGTATATCTAGGGTTTTTGCTGTGTTTTTTCCTAGACCTTGAAGTAAATACTTTACCAATTGCTTGTTGAATTTCCATAGCATTATGATTCAACATAATTACTTGAAATTAAAATTAGAATCATGAATTACATAAATGTTCTTCATTGTGCTCTTCATTGTTAATAACACTTGCAATTATTTATTAAGCTAGATTTAACTGAATTATTTTAATTGATGTTTTGTTTGGATGTGTAAATGCTTCTATCAATTTTAAATTGAAGTTTATTTACAACTTCACACTTACATCACAATTTCAACTGAATCTCGTTAAGTTCGTTTTTGTGGTTGGCAAATTTTATTGTTAGCCTTCGACGTCAGAAGGTGTTCTCGTTTGTTAACCTCAAGACCGTTTAACAATATTTAATTTTTAATGATTTAGTTATTCTTTACTAAAATGGCAATTTATAGTTGGCTTATACGTTTTCCAAAATGTTATATTAATAGCAGGCTTATGATAACGTTTAAATTTTTCAAATTTGACAAAAATTGTTTACATCTTTAACAATTTTTAATATTGCTACTGACGAAGATAACTGTAAGTGTTATGGAAACGTTTAGATTGATTGTATAACCTTAACTTACAAATATACACCATAAAAAAACCCAAAAAGATAAATATTTATTATGAGTAATTATGGTGAACGTTTACATTTTCATAAATAGTTAGTTCTCACCCATATTGTCGTACGTTTATACTTTCCCTCATCAATTGGTATATAAAGGAAGTGTTTGGGCATGTTTATTCGCAAATAATGACTTCATATATGATAAAATGTCGTTCTTTCCATCCGGGCTATGGTTTTGGTCGTTATTTCAACGAAATTGGTAAATAGGATTTTTAGATACCTATAATCACAAACAGGCCAACGTTGCAAAACAGAACCTTTAGCTTTCTTATCCAAGCAACACATTTTTTGGCATCTTTATCCTCCAATGAGCAAATCTCTAAAACCAAAAAAGCTCATTCTTAGCCACCCAGAAAATGTTTCATGCCGTTTTTTTTTATCGAAATTCGTATGTACATAATATCTTTAAATAACTCCAGCTTTAAATGACGTTCAACACTGTAAAGCCATGAAAGTTCATTCTTGTCTATAGCCTATAGATTCAACAAAAGCCCTAAAGCCATATAATTTCGTTCATGCCCAGCAAATCAACACATTTTTCCGTGTTCTCAAAAAAGTTAAAACAATGGGCTTGTTCGCTTTCCCAACGGACTTAGTGAATAAATTATCTTTTTTGGCATCTTTTGTCCCAAATGATTACATATATCTTAAGTGTATAATTAAATATAAAATAAATATAAAACCTTTTGGACATGATTGATATCTCGACGATATCTAATCTAAACTGTGTTCATTTTAAAACTTACCACCTCCTGTAATTCCAAAACACCAAAACATTCAACAATCGTCGGGACACGTCAATTTAACTTTTTCAGCCAATTTGCAAAAGACTGGTGTGTTGATAATGGAAGGGGCTTTCAAATGATGTATAACAAGTGGGGTAGCTGCATGTGAGATTTTAACATTGTGGTTGCTAGGGGTTACAGGTTTGAGCATACCAAGACCCCTTGACTGCCAAAAATGTTCCTTAAAACAAAATTACCGTGTTGCGACTATCAAATGTTGTTTTTGAATTACAGGGGGTGGTAAGTTTTGAAATGAACACGGTATATACGAGTACGGCATGCGTGATAAGCTACGCCAGACACATATGTTAAAGTTGGTACCTATGTCCGTGAAACAAAATCTGATTAGTAGTGGTTAATACTTTATTTTGCGTAAGTGTATAAAAATAAAGGTCTCATTAAACTGTATGCAAATATGTGAAGACATTAAATGTGACTTAATTTTTTCGCTTCTTTTAAACATGCAAACTAATCTTCAAAATTTCGATATACAGGTTGTTGTTTTAAAGTAAATCACATTTGATCATTTTTTTTTAGCCGAACCTGCATTTAAATTTTTATTTATACACTATTAGGCCACATATTGGATAAATAATATATGTAGTAAATAGGTTATTAACAATTAGGAAATTGAGCAAAACTGATCAATGATGCTGTATCTTGGTTTATAAATAATCTGAAACCCATTAAATATAGGTTATTTAGAACCACCACGGTATCCCAGAATCTCTGGTATCCCATATCTACCAACCCCTTACGAATGCGCTTTTCAAAATTGCGTGAAACTGACAGTGAACTGGGCTTAAAATTCTGTAATGAAATCTCTGATGTTTCCTTATTTATAAGGAAAAACGTTTCTAAAAATACAAAAGTCTTCCTATTTTACGGTGCTTTATATTTGGTTGAAACGTAATATGTATTGACAAAAAACCGCAAAACTATTTTACTCTGAAATTTGTAACAAAACATTAATTGTTTTTAACAGTACGTATGCAACGTTGCATTATTTATCTAAGAATACAACACTCACAAAATATATATTACATAAGTTCATCAAGCGTTTGATATAATTATTCATTGTGTCGTTATTAATTGAAATTACACTTAACAGTGCAATATTATACGTTGCTGTACGGGCCATATCGAAGCACATAAAAACTGTATCAGCAGCTGTCTGTGTATCACATTGCTAGCTTTTGATTTTTGCATAAAGCAAAGGAAGTCATCCGAGATTACGAATTTAGTAATGTAATACGATTATTATGATTTAATTTTTCCATATCGTATGGACACTGGTAAGGTATATTTTATTTTGTCTTGCAGTATTTCGGTTTGTATATTTTAGTATTTGTATAAACAGTTGCTTGGAGTTTTCTTGTGTTGTGCCTGTGTTTCGAATAAATGTTTTATTAGTTTTACAAAAATGTCTACAATAGCAGGTATCACTGAAAAAATTATTTCGTTCCTTAAAATTAATTACCTCACATATTCGCTAGAGGATTTGCAAACACTGCGCAAAAATGATCCAATTATTACTAATGTGTGTGATTGTTTGAGTAATAGACGCTTAAAACTTTATCCAAGTAGGGTATGCCAAATAATTCAGAGAGATAAATGTTTCAAACATAAATTTACTGAGCAAAAATCTGCAAACTTTAATGAAAATGGAATATTAAATTTTGTGAAAGGCAACAGCGATCGCGGTTTAAATTATCGAAAATGCACATCCACCTACGGAAGATTATGTACTTTTTTGAAAATTAAAAATCATTTAAAAAACAGATTTAAACTGTACAAAATTTGGAACAATAAAATTAGTCTGATGAGTGGCTCAAATGAACACGTCGATAGAGATCCAGTATACGAAAAACTAAATACTACAGATTGTTTATTTTCTATGGACATATGTGGAAAAATTTGCATGGAAGACTCGTGTATACTATCTAAAAATGATTTTGAAGAAAGTTCAGCAATTGATACAAAGGTTTCTATGAGAAATTCTCGCAGTGTAATAACATCCGATAAGTCTTTAAGTATTTCCCATACACACATCTTCTCCACATGCTCCTGGGAAGTCTTTTGATGGAATAATTCCTAAAAGTCTTTTACATTTATCATCTGATGATTCATTAGGCATTATTATACCGAAGAATTCGGAAAATGTAAACAGCAACCTTGCTGTATTCAAATACAAACAGTGTAATATCTTAGAGGGCACATTTGACATTTCTTCTAATGCTTGGAATGATATTTTTAAGGAACATAAACTGTATACTAAGTTTTATTCTTATTTTATTAAAAATAGAATTAAAAGATTTATAAATTCAACATGTTCCATAGTTATTAAAGACAAAAAATTTTTAAAAACGAAAAATATTTACAAAATATATGCCAAATGCATTCACACAAATTGTAAAAAGTTTATTATAATTTTGAACAACCAGAGGGTATACTTGTACAGTCCTTCAGTGGATTATAATCATAAAAATTATTTAACGTCGTATGTTACAGGAGTAGAACGAATCGCAGTAAAGAAGAAACTCAAACACCTAAAACCATTGCAGTACAAGAAAAATGTACTAAAGCAGTTAGGTGAATCTAGTGCAATAGGCTATACACTCAAAACAAAAAATTTGGGTAAAATAAAATCAGACTCTGCGATAAGAAAGATCAGATCAGAATCTCTTGCTGACAGGGATCTGGATAAAGATGCAAGACTCGATCTTATAAAATTGCAACGTATATATCCTGATTACATTAGAGAAGTGTGTTTTCCATTTAATATTAAATTATATAGCAATAAGCAGTTAGATATTCTACAAAAACAAAGTTTAGCAGGAAAGCTGCCTTACATATATTTTGATGCTACTGGGGGGATAATTAAACACCCAGATAAAAGTTCGAAGAAAAGAGTGTTACTTTATACCGCAATAGTGAGTGATTGTAATACCCAGAGAATGGTGCCAGTTTTTAGTATGTTATCCTCAGTACATGACTCTAATACCATATTCAAGCTATGTAACGATTATAAATTTTATTGTGAACAAAATCAAAAATGGCCTTTATTTCAGGGTGTAGTCAGTGACTTTAGCTTTGCAAATCTTCATGCATTTTCCAAAGCTTTTAATAATATGACGTTGCTAGAGTATATAAACACATGTATGGACATTATTAACCAAATAGTAAAAAAACGTGATAAGTTTGTTACTATTCATTTGTGTCGTGCGCATTTCCTAAAAATGACATGTGCCGATATTAACCAACACTGTACAAATGAAAAACAGAACATATACTAAAAGACCTTATTGCATGCGCTATTTTCATTAAAGAATTAAGTGATTTAGACTTTTGGGTTACACATATGACTATATTATTAAGTGCTACATATTTTAATGCAAGTGTTATTTCTTCTTTAAAAAAACTTCAAAACCTTTGCGAGAAAACCGTTAGTTCTTTAAACAACAATGATAAAGTAGATTTTGAAAAAGTTAACATAAGTGACTGGTCATGCACTCAATTTCTTAGTTATGTCGAAAATAGTGACGCTCTTTACAAAAATAGCCTATTTTACAAAAGATACAAAAACTTAGTTGATAATACCATCATCTCGAATGAAAAATCAGATAAAAATTGTTATCGGAATATATCATTATTGGATATTATTCTTAAAAAATATATTTCTTACTTTCCTTTGTGGGGAAGTTCAATGTTAAATATAAACAAAATTAGCAATTCCTTAGTGGAATGCTACTTTGGCGATTTAAAAACCAATGTTCTCAGAGGTGAAAAAAATCTTAGGTGTAATAGGTTTCTACAGTTTGAGATAATATCATATCACACGGAATCAGTTTTGAATATTAAAAATTTTGGTTTATCATCAAGACAATGCAAAAACAAAATCACTGATCTCGAAACTGAAACTAATTCTCAGGAGACTTGGCATCGAAAAGCAAGAAATTCAGGAAATCATTTCTCAGGTAGGTTTATAAAAAAAAACATTGTACCAAATTTAAGTTTAAGTTGCGTTGTTGCTGATAAAACTAAAAACCACTATGTATCTGATGATGAATTAATAAAGCTTGATGATACCACCGGATGTTCTTATTGTGGACTCGGCAAATTCAATGAGATAACATCCTTCATACAGTGTGATAAATGCCAAAATTGGGTTCATTTCGAATGTGAGTCTTCAAAAATAGAAGAAGAAAAAGATTTTACTTGTAAACGTTGTCAAGTCAATCTCCCTGTTACTCAACTAAATAACAAAAATTTGCATCAATACGCTATTTACCTGGAAAATTTGCATTTAAATGAAGAAGAAAGATATCAGGTAGAAAGAAACACAACAGGACAATCTAACAATGCTGAATGGTTTCATCAAAGAACAATGAGGGTGACATCTTCATATTTTGGAAATATTTGTAAATCAAGTGAAAATTCATATACAACACTTATAAAACAAATTACAAGTACAAAATCTACTTTAACAGATGCTATTATTCATGGAAAATGCTATGAAGAGACAGCCTTGCAAATTTATGCCGAGAAGGACGGAATCCAAATAATAAAAAGCGGTTTAAGAGTTCATTCAAAATACGGGTTTATAGCAGTTTCCCCAGATGGGTTAGTGGAAAACGAAGGGATCATTGAGGTGAAATGCCCCTTTAAAAAACGATTTGAAAACCCAAATATAGCAAACTTCGATTTTCTTACCTCTGACGGAAATTTAAAAGTAAACCATTCTTATTATTACGAAATACAAGGTTTATTGGAAGTTTGTGAAAGAAAGTGGTGTGACCTTGTAATTTATACTTTTAAGGGAATAAGGAAAGTAAGAATCTATCGTAATGTTGCATTCTGGAAAAATAAAATCCTTCCAACTTTAAAGAAATTTTACTACTGCCACACTTAGTTTATCCACAATTGCATATAGAAAAAATAAAATGGAGACCAATTAATGATATCGTTTTCTTGCCAAATGGCCTTGTCAATGACGTGAATTATTACCAAACTCTATCTAATAAAAGGGCTTACATAGTAGCAATATTTGAAGGTGTATCATGCCTAATAAAAGAAATAATTATAAACGATTACTTAACTCTGAATGGACATGAATATGTTAGTAGTTTCGTTATTGATATTTGCATCCAACTGCTCAATGTGCATAACTATTTTCAAATCATAACAACGGAGAAATCATCTCTTATATTTTCAAATGAATCTGAGAATCTAAATTATATATGCCAAAAAACAAATTTTGAGAAAAACAATATTGTTATGCCAATAGAACAGCACAGTCATTATCTTATTGCATTTATTAATCTAAAAGACAAAACCTTTAATTTATTGGACCCTTTGGGAAAGAACATTAGCAATTTTTTAATAAATTTATGTGTTTTATACAACAATATAATGAAATAAAACCTATAAATAAATGTATTGACAATGTGGGATGGAAATATATTTTTAAAGAACACATAACTCAATCCGACAACTATAACTGTGGATTATATATTATATATAATGTACTACTTTAAAAATATAGTAAACGGCAAAAGCCTATTAATAAGGAAAAATATGAATGACTTCAGGACCGAGCTTAAATACTTTATATTACAACGTTCATCCGATGTACATTACAAATGCATTTATTGCAACAATAATTATAACGAATGTTCATTTAAATGCAATGGGTGCCAAAGGTACTCGCACTCAAACTGCGTACTCACTGCTAAAGAACTAGAGATCCACATTAATCCTAAATCTAAATATCAATGCAATCTTTGTGAACTATGCGGTAGATACTGAAACACAGGAACTGCTTAAGAAAATTTACTCTTCGAGATGAATATAACTATAATATGTTTTCGTTACTATTTGTATTTTTGTGTTTCAGTATCCCGTATAGGTATAGCAATGTATGAAATATTGTTAAATATTATGGATGTATGTAATGTATATATCATATATGTAACTATTACATAAAAAGGCAAAAAATAGAGATATACACATGGCTTTTATAGATATCAAAAAAGCATACGACTCAGTACCAAGATCAGAACTCTGGAAGGCATTAGAACAAATAGGGATAAATAGGAATCTTGTGGAAGCAATAAAAGATCTATATAGACAAAATTCAATAACAATAAAAACTGGAAAAAGATTAAGCACTAGCTTTAAGACAACAAAAGGACTGCTACAGGGATGCCCCATATCACCAACACTTTTCAAAATATACCTAGAAAACACATTAAAAACCTGGAAGAGAAGATGTGAAGGGATGGGAGTACCGGTAAGAAATGAACATTTATACACATTAAGCTTTGCGGACGACCAGGTGGTCATAGCCCAAGATGAAGAAGACTTAAGCTTTATGATAAGAAAACTACAGGAGACATACACAAAGGCAGGACTGGAAATTAATTTTAAAAGACAGAGTATTTAACCACGAAAGAAGAAGAAGTGAAAGAACTAGAAATAGATGAAAATCAAAGCATACAAGGGACAATTAAATTCAAGTACCTAGGTTTTGTTATATCAAAAAACGCAACAACGGAAGAGGAAATAAAAAGCAAAATGGGACAAACAAGAACCTGTATTAGGCAGTTAAACTCACTACTCTGGGATAGACACATCACAAAAACTACAAAAAAAAGAATATATTACTCCATGGTACAAAGTATAATGACATATGGCGCCGAAAACTGGGTGATAAACAAAAGAAATAACGGAAGAATAAAAGCAACAGAAATGCAGTACTGGAGGAGATGCTGCGGAGTCACGATAATGGACAGAATAACCAACGAAGAGATCAGAAGAAGGATGGATATTGAAAAAGATGCAATACAACATATAGAAGAAAAAAGACTAGTATGGTATGGGCACGTCAGAAGAACAGGAAGAGATAGATGGATTGGAAAGATCACTGATTGGAGCCCAGTGGGAAGGAGAAAGAGAGGGAGACCTAGAAGATCATGGAGAGATGAGGTGGATCAAGCGATGGAAACCAGAGAACTGGAGGAGGGAGAGTGGGAAGATAGGGAGAGATGGAGAACCTGGTTGAGGGAAGGGAGGCAGCGCCAGCTGTAGCAACCTATATTATATATATATATATATATATATATATAACTATTACATAACTAACGGATATATAAGACACTCAATAAAGTTGTGTTCATATCGTTTTCCTTTACTTGCCTTAAAAATATTGCGTTGGGGTTTAAAAACACAAGAACATAATTAGCCGCAAGGTTTGGCTTTTATACGCTTACACAACTTACTCACTTTTAAATATGTACAGTCACGGTCATAAGTAATGTCTTTGTATGGACAAGGGATGCAGTCAACAACGTATTTCGTAATATGTGAATGTACCGTGCCAAGGCAAACTGGAAAGACATATTTCTATTGTGGTTGCTCACACGTATGACACATTACTTATGACCGTGATCGTACATATACATACTGTAAGTACTACTGCCTATCAGTTTTTTTTTTGGCTGCTGTAGGTACTAATTTCAAATATTGTCGCCCAGCGTGCCTAATGTGAGCTAAAAACATTATATCATTGTTGCCCCTAAAGAAAAAATTAAGTTGTCAAATAGATTCAGCGTAAAGATAAGCCTGCAGTAGAGCTGAATTACAACTACAGAATATAATTTTCCTTTATTTTAATGGCGATTAACGAACTATTAAATAGGTTACACATTATTACACCCCGTGAATCCCATTGCAAATCGATAAGACTTTTGTGGGTGTATCTCCATGGGATAAGTAATTTATTGTGTGAGTATGATTATGCTCTCCTTGTGCACTTCTTTGCTATGATTTTTTCAAGTTTTTTGGGGTGGATTACACCCCGTGAATCCCATTGCTAGTCGATAAGGTTTTTGTGGGTGTATCTCCTTGGCATAAGTAATTTATTGTGTAAGTATGATTATGCTCTTCTTGTGCACTTGTTTGCTATGATTTTTCAAGTTTTTTGGGGTGGATTACACCCCGTGAATCCCATTGCAAGTCGATAAGACTTTTGTGGGTATATCTCCATGGGATAAGTAATTTATTGTGTGAGTATGATTATGCTCTTCTAGTGCACTCCTTTGCTATGATTTTTTCAAGTTTTACAGGGTTTATTACACCCCGTCAATCCCATTGTATGTCAATAAGGCTTATCTGCTTAGTATCAGTACTTTTATGGATTTATGGCTAGAAGCTTTCATTTTAAATACGAAAATAATGTGATACCCTTTTATGTAATGACGGACGCCCATGGCCATTCGGCTAAACTCGGCGTTTTTAGAGGCTATGATTTTCTGCTGTTTTCACGGAGGTAGAGACATGTTAGTTGCGGAAGGTTAATACAAGTTCGCTGTATAATTAAACTCAATTAGCTGTATTATTATTTTTTATTTTTTTAAGTTTTTATTATTATTGATATTTCTTACAGAAAAAATAAACGAGTTGAAAAAGAATTAATTAACAATCCCAAGGCGAAACTCAGCTTACCCTGCAACAGAGCTTGCTGTTCTACCTCTTAACCTTGAAAGAAATAATACTAACCTACGGTGTTGCTGCTACCTGTACAAACTATTGCAACATTTTCACTTAAAATTAAGCATAATAACTTGGGTGACCATATTTATTTTCAGAAAAATAAGTACAGAAATAAAAAGTATCAAAAAGTTGTATTAGGAATAGATAAAACGGACAAATCAAAGAACTAAATGTAGAGTGACATAGCCAAGCATCAAAATGAGAATAAAAATAAAATAATTTTTAATGACACATGCATATACATAATATATGTACCTATATTCCTATATTAGAAAAAATACAAACACATAAAATACTCTGGCAGAAATGTGTAATGTTATTAATTATTTTGACGTGCCTGCAACGCCATCAGTGGGGTCACCTTTGTGCCAATCGTATTTTGAGAGCTTAGGATAGATTCCAAAATTTGCTTTCTGGTCTTCAAAAACTGGAACATTTCACTGCAAGTCTCATCGAAGTTTGTGTACACTTGCATCACAGCTTCTAGTGTCGATATTTTCATTTGCGATTTTTCTGCACTCCAGTAGTTATTAATATTAGAGAATAGTCGCTCAATTGACGCACTTGTTCCAGGAAGACAAAAATAAACGGACATAAAATCTCACAATTTTGAAATCTTCATTTGATCCTAGACCCTTGATTCCATTTAAATACTTCAACCCATCGATCTTCGGTAGCTATATTTTCGAGTTCCACTCGGCAATTTTATCTTCTGACAGTTTAGCTTGTAATAGACTAACTTCATCGAAGAGTTCGTCCTCATTCAGTGTCGAACCCAAGTAGTCTTTAAAAGCAGCACATGAACACAAAATTTGATTCCATGAAACTTGGTTTCTCAAATTTATCCATTCAAAGAGCCTTAATTCATTTAAATTTATACTCCAATTCTTCAAGTAACTCACACAATTTCAATAAAATAATCTAACCTGTGAGATGAAGTCATCTCGATAGTTTAAACTACCTTCCCAATTGTCAAGTTGTAAAGGGATTCTCTTACTTTAAGCGGCAAAATAATTCATTCAAACGATTTTCAAGCTTATTTTGAAGATCGAAATACTCTAGAGCGGCCTCTGTTGCGCATATTTTGTCACCCTCTACCTTTAATATGACTTTGTGAAACATAGAAGCAATGTTGTGTACAAACCACATTCAAATTTCGCTGGTGCGACACTCAAAAAATTGCTTCAAAATCATTGGACAATTTTCAATAGACAAAAGTATGCTTTCAACGGTTCGTACATTTGTAGAATTCGTTCAATTGCGGGCATCAGACTTAAAAATCTTGTTTTAGAAAATGATAACATCTTTTGTATTGAACATTAACAAAGTCGCAGAATTGTTTAAGTTGATTTATTCTCACTGTATAAATATAGAAATGCTTAAATAACTTAACCACAATAACCTCAACGTCAATTGGTAAGACGTCCGTAGCATTTTGTACGCAATTGTTCAAAATGTGTGCAACACAACCAATGCCAACCAGAGGTTTGCCACGAGAAGCATTCAATTTTACAAATAGGTTGTTCACTCCTTTCTTTTCATTCCGCAAAATTTGTATTGGTATTATCAGCAGCTAATCCAATACACTTGTCCACTAAATTGTGGGTTTTCAAAGTATTAAACACATAACTATTTAACTGTTCTGATGTTTCACCAGGTAAGTCTTGCAACTGAAGAAATTTCACTTGAATACCTTTTTCACAATTAAAGTATCTCACCAACAAAGGTACTATTTTAATTTCTTTGTGGTTGGACGAATCATCATGATGCTAACAAAATGTGCTTTGTGTAGATCAAGTTCCAATCGCAACTGGGATTCTTTAGCAAAAACATTTTTTACAATGGCTTCAGTTTTGGTTCGAGCTGCCATAAATTTGGGCTCAAACATGTTCGCTATTAGCTTTGATGTGCAATCCAAAGATCTAAAACTCTGCTGATGCTTGATCGTATGATACGCGAAAGTACCTTCCTTGGCTGCAATTAACATATTTTCAGAGCTGAAGTTTTCACTTTTGAAAAAAGTGTTTAGTGTAGCGCTTTTAGACTTCGTATTTGCAGCTAATGTATGCTTTTTCTTGGTTAGATGAGCCTTAATATTGCTGCGACCACTGTTGGAAATATCAACATCACTTCTACAAATTTCACAGTACACAATATGCGGACTCAATTTATTTTTTATTTTCATAAACGGATATTCTTTCTGTAACTCCAAATTAAAATGACACTTTCTTCGAGGCGGTGCCATGTTTACGCAAATAATGCACAAGTAGGTAACTGAAATCAAACGACGTTGCTTTTTAGTAAGCGAAACCAGCACAGAAAACCAGACTGCATTCAACAAAACAATTAACAAATAATATGTTCGCTTGCTGTCGAACGGTAGAACTCGTGTAGAATTGAACTTGTTTAGTCTTAGTCCGAGCGCTGTCGCTATTTATATGCGGCTCGCTAAACTTCGCTTCGATTCTCGCACGTTCCAGTCGCGGAGCATTCTGGGCTGTGCGTCTAGGATAATCGAGGGCGGACTGGAACGTTCGGGAAACAAACTACGCGAACATTCTCAACAACTTCTTAACGTCGTTATTGCATCATGATCAGTGAATCACCGATAAGCATTCTTTTTAAATAAAAATAAATATTTTGGTATACCTATTTGCGATATTTGCATCTTCAAGAAAAAGAAAGTACATTTTAGTGTACTTCATGCTTCTATTAAGGACCTTAGGACACTGGCAGAAAAGAAAGTACTGTCCTACTAAAATAAGTACGTATGGTCACCGTAATAATAACAGAAAAAAAAAAACTGAAATCGAAAGCATCGCTGAACATTGAACACATTTATTGACTGTCAGTAATAATCTTTTATATTGGGCTCTAAAAATATTTAAAGGCAATTCTTTAAGGGCTGGGAACTGAGTTATAGACAAAAGTAATCTGATACGATGAACTGGTGGAGTAAGTGTACCTTTAAATCTTACATTAATAGTATGCACATCAGATCTGAATTTGATTTTGTTGTAGAGACAAGGAGGTTTTTTCGTGTGTATAACATTACGGTAATAACATGTCGATCTAAGCAAACGCCTATTGCTCATATTTAAACATCTCAATTCAATTAGTTTGTGAGAAACAGGTTGATATTTGCGAATTTCAAATATAAGTCGCATACAAGAATTTTGAATTTTTTGTATCTTTAGTTTATTAACGGAATCAAGAAAGGAGGCGTACATGACACTACCATGGTTAAAATGTGACAATACCAAAGCATCGCAGACGTTTTGCTTTACCGTTTTGCTAAAGTACTGCCGATTACTGTATGTAGTTTTTAATGAAGAGTATGTTTTTTGTAGGCATTTGTTGACATGGCTATTGAATTTTACTTTCGTATTCAGGATAGCTCCCATACAGTTAACATAGTCTTCCAAAACTAGTACTTTATTGTCAATCACTATATGCAGGTTTAATTTCAAAAATTGTTCCTTTACGTTTTTCAGTCCAAAAAGGATAATTTTTGATTTAGAGGGGTTGATTTCTAAGCATTGTTAGGAAGAAAACTGATATAAACTATTTAAATCAGTATCCAACTGAACGCAAGCATCATGAGCTGTTTCTATGGAAAATGAAATGTAAAGTTGCGTATCGTCAGCGTAGAAATGATATGAGCAATATTTTAATACAGAATTGAATTGGGATGTATAAATAGCATATAATAATGGGCCTAATATTGAACCTTGTGGTACGCGCGAATGGAGATCTACAGCATCAGATAAGTTATTATTTAACTTAACTCTTTGGGATCTACCATTGGGGTAATAAGCAAAAAAGCTTATTGCCGTTCATTCAAACCAATGAATTTAAGCAAGGCTATTAACATGTCATGATTTAAGGCTTTAGAAAAATCGATATACACTGCTAGAGTTATATATTATATCGGTAGCTTTGATTATGTCATCAAGTAAAGTAGTTAATACAGTTTCAGTACTATAGCCCTTTCGAAACCCTGGTTGCTTTGTAGGAAGTATTTCATTTACTTCCACGAACTCGTGCAACTGCTTGTAAATTATTTTTTCTAACAATTTTGAACACGCGCATAATATACTGATAGGTCGTAAGTCTTTCAAGCAGGGGCGTGCGGTGAGATTTGGGACAAGGGAAGCACTTTTTCAAAACTTACCTATTTGTAATCTAGTTGTATTCTTCTATCTTTTTTCGCAAACTCGTCTATAATTTCGTCGTAGAAACGCGGATGCTGCGACAATTCCTGAACAAGATTGTTTTCAATAGCCAACAGGGACACATCTGACAGACGATGTTGTCCTGTCGAACTCCGCAAATAAGTCTTAATTCGTTTAAGCGCAGAAAAACTACGTTCGACCGAGGTACTAGCAGCTGGGATTGTCAACACTAACTCACATAATTTTACTACCTCTGAGTATGCGTTTGTCAAATCTGTATCTTTCAAGAAAGCCAATAACTCACTTGCAGAATTTTTTTATCGATTTCATATATAACTGTAAGTTCCGAACGTAACAGAACTAAATCAAAAAACTATCCATAATGATGCAATAAATATTGTAGCTGGGGTTCCAGAAATTTTTTAAACGCGTTAAAATTACACAATTCAAGAAAGTTTAGTTCTTTAAAGTTTTTAAACCCGTTGTCTATTTTTTGATAAATCTGATTCAAAATTTGATAAAAAAAGTCGCCGATAGTACGTTTTAATATCTCCAAGATTATCCCTGCGCACGCGTTTTCTTTGTGGTTACAAACCGATACCGATACTAGTCGTGTTTTCCCAACATTTGTCAAAGTCTTATCTTTCTTGTTTATAATATTCTTAAATTCACAAATTTTCTTTTTACAGAATCCGATATCGTTTGTTTTACATTGTAATATATTAAATACATTATCAGAAAATGGAAATATTTCTGAAAAAACAAGAAGTATAGAGTTAAAGTTAAAATCGTTTTTTAAGCTATCTAAAAATTTAAAGTGTCTGTATCCCACTTATCGCTATTTTCCAATATGCTTTCAAATAATTCAATTAAGGACTGACGATGTTCAAAAATTGTTAATACTAGCCTGCCATTGTAATTCCAGCCTGTCATTGTAATTCCAGCGCGTAGCGACAACTTTCGGTAGTCTTCGCTTTAAAATTGTATCCAATGCTTGTGTGCGTTTAGTAGATTTGGAAAAAAAGCAGCCATTCCACTCAAAGTTGAAAAAAACACTTTACATTCTCTAATCAGCATAACTGATTGGTACAAAACTAAGTTTAATTTGTGCGAACAACAGTGTATAAAAATCGCACACGGAAAAGTTTCTCGCACTTTTACTTGAATACCATCTAAATGTCCAGCCATTACAGCAGCACCGTTATAACTTTGAGCGACCAATTTTTCAGAGGCATCAATATTTTTAATAAGTTCACATACAATTTTATACAGTGCGTCGGCCGTTGCAGAAATTAGATTGTTTTGAATTCGATTTGAAGTGCCTTGAAACACAGTGCTCTGTCCTAAATGACTTTTTAAACAAGGATCATATTTACATCATAGAGAAACAAGGTCTAAATAATTGCCTCTATTTGCAGAATACATTGATTCATAGTGACCCCGAAATCCAAGTTCAGGAACGGAAAGGAAACACTCATCAATAAGTCTTTTTAGCACATCTCTAGTTCATTATGTTGTTGATGACTAACTTGTAACTGTATATCTACAGCGTGTTCGATTCGTGTTTTTCCAAAAAATTTTTCTTTGATAACAGCTTGCAAGTGGTTCTTAGAGCTAATGTGACGTTTTACTACTTTATGTAAATTAATCGCCAAAACCGAAGTAATTCCACACACCATGTTCATTAACAAAAAGCAAACATGGCCAACAAAAAAGTTTATTTCTTATTTCACAACCCGTCAGCCACAAATACTGTTCATAATATTTATCGGCACTAAAATGTCGAGTACACGTTTTAATGTTTGTGGTCAGATTTTTCATTTCAGGCTTTGACCTACCCACACTAATAATATTTCTCTTTTCGGAAAAACTTTGAGAAGAAAATCCTTTATTTAACACAAAACACACTACACAATTACACGGATTTGCAGTTCCAACAGCCGCTACTGCTCCACCGTCTATCGGTAAACCTCTCGCCGCTTGTGCAGACGTACTTGTCTCATCCATCTTCGAAACTGCACTAAAACGTTTGTATTTAATTTTAAAATTGCTTATCCAGTGACAAAGCGCTCGCAACTTGACCTGTCCCCACCTGCGCTTGATCCCGTAAAATTCTGTATTTGGACGAATAAGCAACAAAGTTTGTTGCGTGTATGTGTGTCGAACAGGTATCGACAGTGTGTACTGTGTACGAGAAAGACGCACTATGTGCATTTTCATTCGAACGACAAAGACAATGTGATATACTATTTTCCTCTCTTATGCATACACAGAATATATGATATTCAACATTTGAACTTTAAATGCTGCTTCTCCTATAAAGGTTGTATTCTATGGAGAGAACACTCGTATTACGGGTTACGCGTTCGCTGGCGCTAATAAGGTCGATTTCTAAAATTTCTTTTTTATTTGAGTTTGTGATAGGGGAAGCAATGCTTCCCTTGCATACATGGACCGCTCGTCCCTGCTTTCAAGCCTAACAGGATAGAAATTTTAGGTAAGTATGTGCTGGGGATTATTGTAAAAATTTGCTGTATGGTACTAGGATGAAAGGAGCTTATTGATGTGATTGTCAGGGTTTGGATTTATTTTATTGATGATTGTATTTTTAAACTAAATAGTTGCTTATTTGTTAAACCTTTTCAAGGTTATTTATATTAATGTTAAAAAACAATTACAAAAATGAACAAAAAGCTTTGTGTACTGATATTAATACAAACATAACGTGCTATAGTGACGTCATGGAAATGTAACCTTCAACAAACAAAATTTTTGTAATTTATTAGCATTCTACAATCTAACATTAGTTTACTGAAAGCGTATGTTTTTAGACGACTTTCAGTAATTTTTTGTTAGGTAACAGATTTTGAAAACGGATGCAATGGGATTGTGTTACATCATGCAGCCCTGAATAATAATATTTGTTATTTTATGACGTAGGCATGACTGCACGAAGTTCCGATTTCAGTTCTCAGAATCGGCTTGATAAAATTAAGCTGGGGGTTCTTTATCTTTTATCACACTGAAAGAGATACTGTTATCTATCCTTTTTATAAACGAGTAAAACAGATTTGTCGCCAATAGTTATTGCTACCTAATGAAAACGTGATAGTTTATTTTTAAAAAACAATAACACTGGTGGACCCTAAAATTAATTATGATATGTTTCGACTTTTTAAAAAAGTAAAGTCATTTACAAAGCCAACCGGTACTTAATCCGGTTAATAATAATTACCAAACATTTAAAAAGAAAACAAACTAGCAACCCGAATACTTATAATGTCATTAACACTTTTTAAATTAATCTAACAGGTTTAAATCTTCCATTATATATTACAGTAGTAAATTTAAAAATTATATAATTTGTTAAATTTTTAGATTAATTTAAGAAGGCATAAGTCATGCCAACGTAGTTTTTAATAATAATAAATTTTTAATTCAATAAACTTTGTGAGGACAACTCAGTGTTTTTATTTTCCAAATCACAACACCACCTATGAGGAGTTTTTCAGTTAGTAATAATTTAGTGCCGAAAAATCTAGAGTTGATTAAACAGCATTATCTAACAGCAGAGAAAAAAGTATTATGTTAAACAGCCATATTTGAGGGATAAGCAAGATTTATTCGAAATCAAAAAATACGGATGTGAATAAAAATACTCCAAAGAGGAGGATTTATAACCTTAACTTAAGCCAAAGTATAAAAACAATTATTAAAAGGCGTCAAAGTATATCAATTACAAACGGAGTATAATAAGTGCCGTCGGAATATCGGTAGATGAATATAAGGGTGGATTCTAATTTAGAGTTTGGTTAACCTACCTGGAATGCTAGTTGCTTCTTATCTGCTTGATTATTTTCACTTAATGGCAAAAATGTTATCAAAAAAATTATGAATAAAATAATAAATTCTCGAGCGCCATGTTGTCTTTCTTTTTTTTTTTTTTTATATATGTATATCTCTCTAGGAACAACAAAACCTAGTTATTGAATACTAAAAACAATTAACACAAATGAAAATAAAATAACAAGTTACATAAGTTTATTTATAAATGTTTGAAAATGAGAAAAATTTCAAAAGTCATGAACTATACTAAATTATAAAAAAAACTTTACCTTTTAACTGTTATATACACTTTTACAGTTACTATGAAGCAGAATGGTTCATATGGTGATGTCAATGTCTTGCTTAGTTATCATTAAAATATGGAATTTCCTTGAAGTTTATTCGCCAAATTTATTTGTAAAAGAATGTAGAACTTGCGTTGTAAAGGTATCTCATGTAAAACTTGCCATTTAAAATATACAAATTAAATGATTAAAAAAGGTGCATACTTGGAAAATAAGTACTTAAAAAGTAAGTAAAAGGTGAAAAGGTGAAAAAAAGGAGGTGAAAGGTGCCTAAAAAAGCAAAGGCTTTAGTTTTAAAATATAATGGGAAAAAATAACTTACCACCAAAATTCTGATGGCACCAAAATATAAAAAAATTAAGTAAAAATCATACTTATTGCTGTTAACATTCAGTATTAAGTGAATTAAGAAAAGCTTTCAGAATAACTCATGTATATTTCCCTAAAAAATCTTCACGCTTGCGCGGATACATTAATATAAATCCAATTTTTTTTAAGAAAGGGAACTAAAACTATTTATGTAATATTACACCCAAAAGATTTGTTCTAGGAAATGCCAATTAAATTGCCATTTTCAATTCTACACATTAATAATTAAAAACTTTTCTAATAATACGCCAAATAAATGAACGATTCTTAAATTAATGTACTTTTTAATACAACCACAAAAAAAAGGTTGTTACAGATTATAATCGCTTAAACTGTGTTTAACTTTTGTCCCTTTAAAATTAAGGGTAGTTTGTATCAGACAATATCATTTTACTGCTTTTTTCTGAAAAGCTCTTACGATTTTGATTAAAATTTATATACAGGGTGTTCCAGTTTTTTGTAGTCGATAGAGCTTTTAAAATTAAGACAAAAAGTTCATATAAACATAGGCTACCAAACGCTTAGTTTTGGAGATACAGGGTTTCAAAGTTTTAATTTTTTTCAGTTCTTCTAATTTATCTTCAAAATTATTTAAAATAATAAATCCAAATTTAGTACACATATTACACTTCTTAAACTCAACATTAAGAGTAGTTTAACGTTTATCAATATCTACAGGGTAGTACATTTTCTGGGGTGGTACACCATTTATCCCCCCCGAACTATTTCATGCGACGCCTCTAACTCTTAAAAACCAAAAATTTAGATTGCCCATTTGATTTAGGAACTTTTTTGTCTTCTGCTTTTTTTTCGAAAAATGCATAGTTTTTGAGATAAATTAGCTGTAATCCATGAACAGCTTCCAAATGGTAAGTAAAGAACGTCTGATACTCCCGCAAAAAATAGTGTGCCATGAAAAGAACAATAAAGAAAACAACCAAATTATGTCAATTCGAACGTTTTTTTTTCTCTTAATAAAAAGTAGTACTCCACTGATTTTTTTCCTTTCACTTGAATTAAATAAAGGAAAATAAAAGTAAAACAACAAAATAAATATAAAAAAAATTGGAAAGAATTTCTATTTAAGATTTTAACAAGAACGAAACGAACGAAATAAATAAATTAAACAAATAAACTTAACCTATAACAATAAAACAAAAACGCTATCGCAATAATAAATAAATTTAAAGAAACTGTTCCAAATGTGAACCATTTTGTTGAATACATAATTCACACCGACGAATAATTGCACGTGGAATATTAACTAAAAATTGTCTTATTTCATTACATGCATCCCTAATCCTATTAATGAGTTCATCTCCTGTTGTCACAGGAGTTGTATACACCCTTTCTTTTAAATACCCCCACACAAAAAAATCTAAGGGATTTAGGTCTGGAGACCCTGGCGGCCAGGGAACTGGGCCTGCACGACCGATCCATCTTCCTAGATAATGGTTGTCTAGCTGGTTTCTAACGATTCTGCTATAATGAGCTGGACAACCATCAAGCTGGAACTAAGCCGTTCTTCGTAAATTTAAGGGAATATATTCCCACATATTCCCATGTTCATTCTCTAAGAATTCCAAGAAAGCCGCAGCATTCATCCGAGGTGGTAAAAGGTAGGGCCCAAAAAGGTGATTATTGTAAATACCTATGCAGACGTTCACACTAAATTCTTGTTGGAAATGTCTCGGGCGAACTACATGTGGATTTTCATGTGCCCAAACGTGCTGGTTGTGAACATTTACCACACCACGGCGAGTGAAGCAGGATTCATCGGTCCATAAAACATTATTTAAGAAACCTGGATTGTTATTATTTTCAGAAAGAATCCATCGACAATACGCAACTCTACGTTCTGCATCCC
Organism: Vesta saturnalis; assembly: GCA_036346205.1. Taxonomy (NCBI): domain Eukaryota; kingdom Metazoa; phylum Arthropoda; class Insecta; order Coleoptera; family Lampyridae; genus Vesta; species Vesta saturnalis. The sequence goes on from JARFJB010000047.1 coordinate 3,835,506, forward strand.
CTGGTTGTAGTCCTTGAACAAGTTGTAGATGGTAAGGATATCGGTGATCCCGTCTTGATGTTCGGTGAATAGTAGTATTTGAGACTCCACCTAAAGCTACGGATACTCTTCTAATGCTAGTTGTGGGATTTCTGTCGAATTCACGCAAACTTGGGCGCGCAATATTTCTTTGCTGCCTATGATTATTATTTTGACGACCATGCACATTATTTAACCCCTGACTTATAATTTGTAGGTGAACTCTTACAAATACTGAAGGATGCGGAGCTCCTCTAAAAGGAAATCTTCCCCTATGCTCACGGGCTGCTGCTGCTGAACTTCCATTTACAAAGTCATAAATAAAATGGATATCCGCTATTTCTTGATTAGAAAATAAAATGGCATTTTAAAAGATCACTTTTGCAATAAAAATTAACACAATAAAAACGTGAGATTTGACATAATTTGATTCTTTTTTTTTATTGTTCTTTTCATAGCACATTATTTCTTGCGGGAGCATCAGACGTTCTTTACTTACTATTTGGAAGCTGTTCATGGATTACAGCTAATTTATCTCAAAAACTATGCATTTTTCGAAAAAAAAGCAGAAGAAAAAAAAGTTCCTAAATCAAAAATGGGCAATCTAAATTTTTGGTTTTTAAGAGTTAGAGGCGTCGCATGAAAAAGTTCGGGGGGGATAAATGCACTACGCTGTAGATATTGATAAACGTTAAACTACTCTTAATACTGAGTTTAAGGGGTGGAATATGTGTACTAAATTTGGATTTATTATTTTAAATAGTTTTGAAGATAAATTAAAGGAACTGAAAATAAAACTTTGAAACGCTGTATCTCCAAAACTAAGCGTTTGGCAACCTATGTTTATATGAACTTTTGTCTTAATTTGGAAAGCTCTATCGACTATTAAAGTCCTGCTACAAAAAGCTGGAACACCCTGTATATGATCATACTGAGGTCTCCGATAAACTACTATAAGGGCAGGTCTGTTCACTTAGCCCCCCCATCAAGTCAGAAATGAAAAATGTTTTGTACCAGTTTGTGCTTACACTATTTTGGTTACGGAGATATATTAAAAAATCGCGAAGGGGCTAAAAGAATGCTTACCCCTCCAAAACTGGAACTGTTTTTGAAGTGTGGTATACCGTGTTCTAGTATTTTAATTATGTTCAATTGTGCTACAGTACATAGGATTTGCGCCTATTTGATATCGGTAAAATTTTGAAAAATGGCGGATATTTCAGCTGTTCATAAAATAAAGTACGACGTATTGTTATATTTCAATTGTTCTCTCGTGCACACCAATTGTGTCTTTTGGTTGCGGATATATATCCGTGCCCGCGATTACAGAAAAACGGCTCATCTTCTTTCACATCTGTTTTCGCTGATCGATAGCGAAGGAGACCAATTCATGACTAATTCCTCAAAAATCGAGGGCAAAAAAAAACATTTAAGCTGGACACTTCCAACACCGCTTCAATAAGTCAATGAAGATTTCAATCGTTCCCCTACAACGGGAGTGTATAAAATAGGTTAACCTTTGTAGGTTTTGGTCAAAGTCAATGCTACCAACAATCAATGATTTGTGCACCAATTTTGTTGGAGAAACTACCAAACTCGTTTTATGGAAGGCCAAGAAGGGATCTACCGTGTGTTAAATGGTCGGACGCACCATAGGAAACCCAATGGAAAATCATAAACTCTCAAATTCCTGCTTCTCTAATCATTTTAGGTACAAAACTTTATAGGAACTTTTCTTTAAAGAATTAAATTCTCTATCAGATGAAACTATTAAAAATATTTTACAACTTACGCTAATTTCAAAAATTGTAAAATAGTATAATGAGTATCAAGAACAGTACCGGTACAACCCTTAATGTTCGTGATGCTCATACTATTTTTTGCACGATTGTATTAAATTTACCACAATTGAAATTATTTAATATCTACTAAATAAACGAAAAGAAAAGTGACGTTTTAAATAGAAATGTCCCAATTTCTTGTTCTTATTGTTGTGAAATATAGTACCTATATATAAGTTTACGTTGGTAAGTGAAAGACGTCGATAAGTAAAATCTTACCGACGAGTTGGGCCTCGTAACCAGTAAACATATCCTACTGTCTTGGAAACAGATATGGTAAATAAACGAAAAAGCTCAATCGTGCAAAAATTATGTACCATTCCTGCACAGCATCAGGACAGCAATTAAATGTCAGGATGACATTACCTTTCAAAATTATTGATTATAAATATAGCCATGTTGTCAGTCTATTAGTAATAACATAGACTTAAAAATATCATACACCGCTTCAGAAAGAATAGAAATTCTAAAAATGTTTTATTCCGGCATAACACGCGTACAATAAGTGCCTTATTTAGTGCGAAATATCCAAACCGCCCGATTCCAAGCCGTACTACAATTGGAAGAATTACAACCAAATTTGAAAATACTGGATCGGTGCTTCCTTTGTGTAAATGCGCCAAAAATTATGAATCCTATATTCAAAGAAATGTGTTTGAAAATGAAACTACTCTAAATGTATTAACTGTGGTTGTTGAAAATGTGAAAAATTATAGCAAATGCTCAAATAAGCCACCATTTTGCGCTGAGCAATACCTTAATCTATCATAAAATTGTTTTCTAACATTGGCAAGAGTACGAGGCGTCATTTTAGAGCATTTTCGCTGATGCGTGTCTTTAAAGCCTGTCAATCTGTAAACCTTTCAGAAGTAACAATTTTAGATTTTAAATGTCCCAAGAGATAATAGTCATTTGGGGCAAGATCTCCAGATCTTGGAGGCCACTTATTTGCACAATTTAGTCCGATTACACAGTTATTAAAACAATTATTAATAGTCTTTAGTAGGTAAGATTGGAGACTTTTGGAACATTTCCAAGGTCCCATATTTCCAAGCTTACCACAATCTTAAGGTCCCACCCGCCCAAGGTTACGCAATAAGTAGGTCACTAACACTCAACACATTTACAACGCTATTTGCGCACCCTACCTACTCAGATAGACATCTCACTTCTCACTAATTTCTTACACTTCTCTGATACCACACTTAGAATCAAATTAAAAAAAGATAATGATATGCTAATATATTTATTTGTTGTATGTACAAGTGTAATTAGTGTATTATTCAGATCTATGATTTTCTCTCGGAATAAAACATTTTGATTTAGTAGAAGTGCAAAAGGTTCTTTCCACTTCTGAATCATTACACCTGCGAAGACGTGGTGCAAGTAATTGAGCGTACATGCAGTGTGGTGACCGCCATTGGTTTATTCGAACTCTACACATGAAGCATTCAACCGTATCGTCTGAAGATGCTCCTCCAGAGGACTAGCAGATGTTCACCAGCGGTACATGATGGTATACCACCACAGTATGATTGATATATTTGAACATATACACCGTGTGGTGTGTGTCTGTCTGTCTGTCCTTCTCTCTATCTGTATGTCTGTCTGTCTGTATGTCTACCTGTCTGTTTGTCTGTCTGTTTTTCAGGAAATATATTATGAGTAGAAGGAGAGCTTTATCAGTTATACTTACTATGCCTGTCTGGATCACTTGAAAAGACCACTTGTCGAAGAGCTACATTACGAACTCGGATGAGTTCGTAAAGTCCACCAATCTCTTCGAACGTTTCCAGTATGTACAATGGCGTGATCATACCCACATAGTGTTGCTAGGCTTATAACACTATGCCAGTCAAGGTATAGTGTTACAAGCCTAGTGTGGACCCGGTCGAGCTGCTCTTCTAGAGAGCTCTCCGTAATCACAACATCATAACTCCGGACGAATGGCACTATGGTTGTCAGCTGTAATGAAAGAAAGAATTATAAATATAAATAAAGTAGTATTTAGACGATACATACCGTGAATGTGAGCTGGTCCCATGTGATGATGCAATTAGAGTAGAATAGCCAGTAACACCCGGCAATAATTAGAAACGCACATCGCACACATAATGTTGTGTAGGGGTGGAAGCATAGCGCGACCAATGGTCATAGGGATATGTGTAGCCCAAAACCAGTAATCGTCAAGTTCTTCGTCGTCATTGTCTTGCCCGTCGTCAGCGTTTTCGTTATTTCTGTGACCCTGGACCTGCGGAGCGACGTCTGGAGCACTGCCATTGCCATTGTTCTCGTCTTGTATGCTGTTATGTGACTGTTCCTGTGCACTTAGTTGTTGTACTACGTCTGACAGTTCGTGAGCACTACGTTCCAGTTGTTTCATGTTGTTAGTGAGAGTATTCATAAAGTTCCCCTCATAGCTACTCTCTTCAACGATGATTTCGTTACAAAAGTCAGTATGTGTTTCGCAAAGTAGTCGCTGTTGTTGTAATGCGTCATTGTCGTAGGAGCCAGAATCATAGCTGTAGGCAGGGTCCATGTCTACGTCGGAGTTGTAGTCACCACCGTTGAGGTAATCATTCCCAGCATAGGAAGAACATACGCCCTCAACACTGGATGATATGCTGACAAAATCATTACTATCATCGTTATGTTCGTCTATGTCAATAGGTAGTGGTGTGCCCTTGTCACTGTTATTTCGGTAGTGGTCATGTCAAGTAGTACAGTATTCGCATCAGGACTAGGTCGTCAGTTCATAAATTTCGTCGTCGCTGGATTGAGCGTCCACGATAATAGGAGAGGATGCAGAGGGCGGGATATACAGAACCTTAGGGGAAAAGGGGGAGGAATCCTGAGGTGTGGGCGCTGAAGGGAGGTCAACGTCAATTGAATAGGAAACCTGAGGAGTAGGAGTTGGCGGGAGAGGAGTTGAGGACGCTAGCGGGATAAAGTTGAAGGGATACAGGAGTTCCCCAGGCGATGGTTAACGGGGGGTAACAGAAATCTGTAAAAAAAGAAATAAAACGTTAGAAATGTACCAACCATGAAAAAAAAATTAAAAACATAAAATTGGTGCTTTTTACCTAGGAAGATGATGGGGAACTTGCTTTTGAAGTCATTGTATGTTCGATGTGTCAACTATAGAATCAGTTGTACGAATAATTTGTACTGTTTTCCTTTCGTTAAATATAGGTGTTTCCTCCACTAAAAAGTCTTTCATGCATTTTTAGAGGACATTTTTCATGGTCTGTTGGGAGGCTCCTCCACCCCGCTTCGTATATATATGCAGGTGACCTTGACCTACTTTCCCACTTTTTCCCCCTAAAATTTTGTATATAAGAGTAGGTTATTCCACTAGAGAGTTATTCATTCGTTATACGGCAAGTGAAAAAGTTCCAAGTGTTATAAAGTGGTGTTATATCATGTCTTCTTGTAATGGTAAGTGCTTATTTTATTATTGAATTATTTTTGTGGACTTTGATACGTGTAAAACTCGGTTGATGAATTTATGGTCTTTAATTTGCGACTCCTCGTGTATGTTGGTGGAAAACGGCAACATTGTCACTAAATATCGTTTCAATTTAAAATATTTCAAACACGTGATACTTTAAAATTTTGGATTGGTGAAAATAATCAGGCTATGGGTTTTTTTTGTTTTCTGGTACTTCGAGATAAGAAGTAAAACGCCATTTTGGGTAAAATGCGTAGTGTGAAGCACATGTAAAATTTGGAAAAAGTGTTCCTAAAAATTGGATTGAATTGTTCAAGAAAATTTTAACTCAGCCTGTTGCTGGTTTTATTCTTTTCCATATAAATAAGTCCTGTTGGGGACTTCGAATTTAGTTCGGCTTTAATTTTTTTTGGTTGCTTCTGCTACACATTGGCTTCGATCAAGAGGTAAGCTACTCACTTTCGTTACTTATTTACAAGACATAGTTTGAAATGCATGCGTACATGTTTTGAAATTGTTACTACAGCTAAAGATCATATTTTAAAATTGGGGTATCAATTTAAATTCTAACACATTTATCTTATATAGGTTCTTTTTGGTTCTTTACACATTCACTCAAGATTAACATATTTCGTGCTTCCATAAGGAATAATTAAACCGTTTCTGACAGCACATTTGGATATTATTCGTCCGAGGTGTGAAATATTAGTTATGGGTCTTCAAGCCTGAATGGAAACCATCTACGATTACTCCTTCTCCTAATATCTTCCGATTTAACAGAAGAAATCTACGTTACACCTACGACTAGTTTCTGATAAGTATTATTGTTACACGCAGACACAATTTTACCTATGGTGAGTGACTTTGATTGTTTTCTGGATAACGATGCTTCCGTTATCAGTACTTTACTGAAGGTTTATAACCATTATATTACTGTGCTACTACTTGTATTAGTGTGTTTCTGCAATTTTCTTAATCTTGAACTTAATGCTTATGCTTTATTGCTAAACAATTTTTTTTTCTGAGTAATCGAGAGTAATACTATACATTTGTACCTGTAAAAGATAAATTGGGTTATTCAAGTTTTGCTTATACTTACATTTAACTTTACAATAGAATTTATATATCATCTATTTACTTTTCTTGTATGCTGGCTTTGTTCTGCTAAATAACCGTAATTGTGAAACGGTTAGAATTACCTGTGTTTACTGTACATACAACCAGCTGTTTGTTTCACTGAATGCTGCTCGTTGAGTTAAATATACAATGTATGTCATAAGATTAGGCTAACTGTTGGGGTTTCAATTACTGCGTAATTAAACGGAATATTTATTTACTAGCTTTGGGGTTGTATAACATTTATAATTTTTCTTTCGGATTACAATTTTAATATTTGTTTATTCTAAAACTGTCTGAAGTAGAAGTTACTAATCGAATTTTTTTTGTAGCTTTATGCTTACTTGCCAACTTGGTAATCAACTTGGCCTTTCAAAATTTATCTAAATGCTTTATGCTTATTGATTTTTCTGTAATGCTCATGTTAACTAAATTTAATAATATTTTGTGCTTACATAAGTAAACAACAGGGTAGACATCTAGTGCTAAAATTTTTGTTTGATATTTGGGGTTTATTTGCGTCCGGTTGATTGGAAACTGATAAGTTAATCCAACGGAGAGCTCTTCGCTGAATTTTGAAACAAACAAAGAAGTCAATTTCGGATAATTATAAATATATGTTTTGGGTATTATTTTCTTTAGGGTCAACACTAGATGCCGAACCGCATTGTGGCTGAGTAGGTAAAGTTCAAGTAAATTTTATAGTTTGTTTTCAGTGCTGTCGGAAAGGTAAGTTGATTGCTGGTGGTTTATTTCATGGAGACATGGTCTCTGATTATATTTGTGTTAGATATTTATGAACATTTGATTGTTATTGTAACATTTATGCTATTTAACGTTAGGGTATATTAAATAAGTGGTGTTAAACGATTGTATGTTCTTTCATTAATCCTGTGATATACGACTCCATTCCTAACCAGTTCCTCCTCAGTGTGGACTTAGTTCACCACTTTCTTTTAGCTGTCTCTTTTGTCCTAGGTGGCCGTAGCCCTTTTCTTGATAGAGGGGCGATAAAGAAGTCAATCAAGTGGTGCCCTTTTTTAAACTTTATGTATTTCCTTTCTCCTGCCAAAACGCCTATGCATCCAAGTGCTGAACCGACCGACTGAGCTTCCGGCTAATTCCTCTTTTCCTTGTTACTGCACCTTGGTCACCAATTTCTACCAATATCCTTTTGTGCACGTAACAACTTACACTAATTTTGAATAAAATCTTTAAGGGACTTGTAAAATGTGCAAACGTTATTTTTATTGGCTTTCATCTTTTTTATATTAATAATAGTAATCACTTTTAGATGCTGTAAACCCAAGTGTTGCCGTCACCGTAGTGGAGAATACTACATCAACCGTAAACAGAGTTCGCTGAAGAGTGGAGTCCTATGAACTCTTCGATACAAGTGGAGCGAATGGATGATTAATCAGAGAGTATCCTCAGTCCTGTGTGTGCTGCTGATTTTATAGATAATGAATGGTCGCTAAATGACTTATCAGTATCTAGGAGACCTGCAACACCCATACAATACTTACCTGCGCAATCACCGGTGAGGGATATATTGCAAAATACAGTATTTTCTCCCCAGAGTGTATTGAGCCCTACATGTGCTGCGGAGTTTCTGGAAAACAAGTGGGGGTAATACCTTGCTTCCATCCCAAACCACAGGGTGAGATACAATGCTGGGTAGAATATGTGTGCTCAGCAACACGCTATCTAGACTATCATTGTTATTGTTTCCTTACCAGTACATTAATCTACCCCTCAACCTGATATATCCATCATACATATTATCCTATTCCTGGCGATATGTTACGTTGTGTCCTCGTTCGCATCACTTGATATAACTTCTTTTATTTATTATTTATTATTAATACTATTATTTATTAATAAAGAGCAATAAACAGTTAAAAAAAGGAATTATAACAAAACACGTAACTACCCGTTCACTTATACATTCTTTCTGTTACAGATCGCAATAAAACGTTTCAATCTGAATGTCTGAAGAGATTTTCAAGAAAAGACTCTTTACTGCTACATCAAAAAACTGCGTGTTGGATAAGTATTCCAACTACCCCACATTCAGAGGTGCCGCAGGCTGTACCGCACTTAGGAATGCGGTGCAACCAAATACTTCCGATGCGAACAGAACGGAACACAGCCACATTGTTGAACGTCTTGCACAACCTGGACCATCAGGGTTAAACAACTTAAAGAATAATGTGCAGCACAGACATGCTGATGATTCCTTTGCAGAACCAGAACTATCGGGTTTGAATAACTCACGGAAGGGTAAGTCAGACCAAAGCAGCGAACCAGCAGGACACACAAGTAGCACAAGTGTACAAATGTACACTGCACATTGTTCGATTGATGATCCTCGACATGCTTATCAAGGACACCTTAGAAGCAACAGGCACAAATCAAATGTGTCTACTCGTAGACACAGGTGAAGTGATTCACAATGCTTTTAAACAACGCATTTTCGTACACACTATCACCAGGAAACACCCACACGGACAGCACACGTTTATGGGTGACGTTAAAGTGAATGTTTGAAACTGATACAAATTCAGTTGCAGAAACATTTCTCGTTGAAATGTAATGTTGATTTTGGGTTGTACACTGGACAACAGACACACCGAATTAAAGGACTTTCAAACGGAAACATGACATATTGAGTTTCACATGGAAAGAGTACATCAGGAACAGAGTGGAAATCTTGGACTAAGCAATCACAATTTCAGCACAAAGATTCTGTAAGTACGAATTATTGACATACATTTGTTTCGTATGGTGGTCAATGGTGAATTTCGTACATTTACAGGTAAACATGTTGAAATTTTCTCCACTACGGTTCATCCTATATGAATGCCACCTAAAATTTCGCATGAACATGCCACAGTGAATGTGAAGGACATTGATCATGACTGCTTTGCAGGCTAAGTATCAGCGTTAGTGATACCGACGGGGTTACCACAACGGACGACTTCTTACCCTGATTTCAGGACGTTATTCAACTGGAACGGTGTAGAATTTCCCGTTAAGCTGACTAACATCTCAACGTTTGAGTCCAACAATAATATCTCCATCAATGTTTATGGACTGGAGGATACGTATCGTGATGGTCATCGTATTCATGTTAATTTGTTGCTATTCAGTAACCAAACGGATAATCAGCATTATGTATGGATACAAAAAATTCTCGTTTACTTAGCAACCAAATAAGTCGACGTAATGGGGCAAAATATTTTTGTGATCCATGTATTCATTACTTTAGAATGCAAGAGCAATTAACTCGACACGTGTCTCATGACTGTAATTTCGTATACACTAAATTACCTGGCGTAATGCAAAGAAAAGACAGAACCAGGGAGTTATATGCGAAAATATGCTTGCGTTTCGAAACTATTAAAAACAGACGTTTCTACCATCCGCATATATGCGCCATTAGTACCAGTAAATACGGCTGAACCCGACTCCCGAACAACCGTTCACGATAGAAACGTGTGAACATGAACCATACTCATTCAGTTATTATATTAAGTGCGGTGTAAACGATGCTTGGTCCAAATTAGAACTGTATAGGGGGGTTAATGCCACAGGAGGTATTTATAAAACGACACAGATGCACAGAAACGGATATATAATGAGCATTTGAAAACTGTTGTTCCCATGTTACCACTAACTGATGAACAACTGCTGATACATGAGCAAAGTTGTAATTGTTATATGTAGTTTCTGCAAATAAGGTGTCAGGACAGTTTTTTAAAGAATTGTGTATACAATAAGTAGCTAACACGACTGTGTCAAGATGTTCAGCTGTAACTTCTAATTGTCGTTTATATATTCTAATTTGTTTTGTTAAAATTCTAAAGGCATCCTCAGAAACATTCCATGCTCGACTCATCCTATAATTAAAAATCTTCTTGTCGTTATTGAATGAAAACTGTGCACCAGGCTATGGGTTGATAAGATTTCTATGCAATGGTAAAGCTTCATGTGCTATGATGGCGTGAGGAATTAATAGTGTCGTGTCTGGCAAGGGCTTGTGAACTGGGATGTTTAGTTGTCCTTTCAAGAATCCTTGTCTAAATACCGAATGGAAAAATATTCCACCATCGCAGTTTTTTTTCTTAAGTTCCGACGTCAAGGAAAGTGAATTTGTATACGCGTCGATAATGGCAAGAAGGACGACGCTACATGTTTCTTTATAATTAAATTATAGAGTACCACTTTGTTTCGGTTTTTTAGAAAACCACGTTTTTCATCCATGGTACCAAGGTAGTTTGGAAAATTCCATTTGAAGCGAAATTCTTATTCCTTTTGCGCTCAAAGTTTCGGACTTAACAATAGGTTGCAAAACCTCCCAGATTTCTTCACAAGTTTAGTAAACAAGCTTTCTTGTAGACGATTCTCTCAAACGTTAGCTAAAATCTGCAGTTTCAAATAATTTCACGGTTTGCTAAAAACTTGCAATATATACAATTTGGCGTATATCATATCTAGTGCAGGATTGTTTACAACGTGACCGCAGTTCGTTTGATAGATTCATTTCAAGCATCCCTGTTAACAGTAATACTTTTTTATTTACCCAACAAATCATGTCGAAATTGTAATCTGTTCAGTAAAGGACGTCTTTCCAGATGTATTCAAAATATCCAAGGTTACACCTATTTATATAAAAGGAAATGTTAATTACTGACAGTTATGGACCGATATCTATAATACCTGGTATAGGAAAAGTGTTTGAAATTGTTCTCAAAAACATGAAATAACTTAAGGTGTACCACAAGGCTCAGTGTTGGGTCCACTCATTTTTATTTTTATTATTTATGTAATGACCCAACAATTCTATTAGATAAACAAATAACACACATTTGCTATGCGGACGATGTGACTTATAAATGCTGGCACCGCACCCACAGAAATAAAATCCGTTTTAGATAGCTCTGAGACGTTGCAAACAATTGGTTTACATGCAACTTCCTAACTCTAAATAAAAACAAAACTGTGAATTTAACATTTGAAATAACTTCAAGCACAAATAATTCAGTTAAGTATTTAGGAATTTGTTTTGTAGACTGTAGTTTTCTCATATCAGAGATTTATGCTATCGCCTTTCAAAAGTCCTTTACGAAATAAGACAGTTGAAGTTGAGTCTAGACAGCGCCGATCTAAGAACAACTTATTTTTAGTGATTTCACAGTGTAATGACTTATGGAATCGTACTCAGGAGCAATAGTACTATGGTGCAAAAATGATTTAAAATCCAAACAAAGCTTATTCGAATAATGACATCAAGTCGGTACAACGAGCATTGTAAACCAATTTTTAAAAAATGAGAAATATTACCTCACCCTGTTGTTATATCTTAGAATGTTTAATACAAAAGAAAAAAAGAAAATGTGTTCTTCAGACATCAGATAGACGATATAGATATGGCACCAGACACCGAAATGATCTTCGCTTCACCATGTGTAGACTCAAAAAGTTACAAAGGTCGTATACATTTTTAGCGATAAAAATGTTTAACATTTTACCGGACTCATACAAAATCAAAAGCGTTTCCTTAAGATTGTTTAAAATAAAAATACTATGAATACTACTGGAACATTGCTTTTACTCTGTCAAAGAGTGTTTCACTGTTTTACCATCCATAAATGACAAAACTTGAAATTATTGTTTGTTATTTACATGTTATTTGTTCTTTATAATAGTTTCTTGTATTTTATATGTATATTTATATGATCGTGACAATTGTGTATATTGTTATACATTAATATAATATCTGTCTATCTGCAGGGATCACCATAAAGTTCGACACATATGGGAAAAAATTTTATTATTGAAATTTCTGAAAAACTATTGGCGGTTCGTTTCTGCATGTCTGTCAACCAAAAATTGTAGATTTGGCGGGAATTTTGAAAAATGTTTACTGTGATGCCGAAAAATGGGCCAAATTGACAAGATATCTAAAAATTGTATTAAGAAAATGTATTTAGAATGCAACAAATACCCCACATACCAATTTTCAACCAAATCATAAAAAAAATAAAAAATACCATTTATTCCCCTCTGATTTTATTACGAAACATCAATAAAATCTTGTTTTACCTGGAAATAGTTCTAATAACATAAATTACATAATGTTATGTATCTTAAACTATGAGGTGCACTTTAAAGAGCAATAATTTTCATCCTTATAAGCCGAAATATTTGATTGTTCCAAGGCCAACTTATTAAATTCAAAAATATCGCTAATTACAAATGTAGGTACTAACCAATATTAAATTTAATAAGGATAAATAATGTGTTGTTAAGTTTTACTTACAAATATTGTTCGTTTACATTTTACCGGTAAAAAATATTAGATCAGCTCATGCGCTTCAATATACAGGGCATGAACACAACCAGTGACGAGGCTAAATCTTATTTTTTAAATTATTCTCTTATAAATTGTCTATTTTACAAATATTTGATTAATTTTGACTTAAAATTATGTAATTTATATTATTAAACCTATTTCCAGGTAAAACAAGATTTTTTGATGTTTCGTAATAAAAGCAGAGGGGAATAAATAGATTTTTTTTCTGATTTAACTGAAAATTAAACTTTGTTGCCTTCTATTTTTCTCAAAATTTTCGAAATCTTGTCAATTTATTTTCCATCAATTAACATTCAAAATTGCCCCAATAGATTTTCAGAAATTTCAATAATAAAATTTTTCCCATATATTCAACTTATGGCGGTCCTGCATCTATCTTTTAACACATTTAGCACCACTCTCTAATTGGTCATTCGCTCCCTGGGACCACAGATTTGAAATGCGTTTTTTTCAATAAATCAATTTTTTTATAGTGTATCATTGTATTTTAATTCTTATTTTTCCTTTTTTAGCGATTTTGTATTAATTTTTTTAGTGCCCATCGGTGGACACGTAGTCCAACAATGTAATTTACATTGTAGGACCAAATGCCCACCGGTGGGCATGCATTGTATTATTTGTTTTGTTTCAGATTTTGAACAATAATGGCAAGAAGAGGTCTTATAGAAGCACAGTTGGCACTGGAACTGGAACATTTGGCTGATGTTAATGCAGCAGATTACTCAGATGACTCCACTGCAGACCTTACTTTCTCCCAAAATGAAGAAAGCTCCAGTTCACGTGAAGATGAATCAACGGAGGTTGAGAACGAGGACGAAGCTGCTGAAGTTGCTCCGGTGATATTTTACCAGAGAGGGGGTGGGACCTGTGGCAGGGGACAGAATGACAGTTCCTTTTTCTGCTGTCCAGACCAGGGTTCCTGCATATGTAATTGAGAAACTTAGTGGCGCATATCCCATATTACATTTTCGGCATTTCATAGACGATGATGTAATATCGTTGTTGGTAGAAGTAACTAATGGATATGCTGCGCAGAATTACTCCCAATGAAACAATTCCAGCAGAAGTTCCCAGGCTCAATAAATCGAATAATACTGATCCTACACAGATACGCAAGTTTTTGGGTATCGTCATTTGGATGGGGCTAATGCACGTGCCCAAACTAAGGGACCACCGGAGCACGAAAAGAATCTATGAAAACAGAATTCAAAAAGTAATGAGCCGTAATAGATTTGAGTTGTTGCTAACGATGTTTTATCTATGAAATAATGAGGAACCCATGAATCCAGAAGACACGCTTTACAAAATTTCTAAATTTTTAAATATTCTCGAACTGAAATTCAAGCAATCCTATTATCCCGAAGAAGAAGTGTGTATTGATGAAAGCAACGTACCATTTCGGGGACGTATGTATGTTCGACAGTATCTTCCTAATAAAAGACACAAATACGGCATTAACATTTTCAAACTTTGTGTCAATGGAGGATATACCTGGTCGTTCAAAGTCTACACAGGTAAAGAGCGAGTACATGATGTATCTGTTTCCAAAAAAAATTTCAAAGAACTAACGGACGGACTACTGGATACAGGTAGAATTGTATATACAGACAACTGTTACACAAACGGGAAACACATTTAGTCGGAACCCTAAGATCAAATAGAAAAAATACTCCCCCGACCTGGTGAAAGCGAAATTGAGAAAAAGTGAAGTCGTAGCCCAACAAAATGAAAATAAAACCGTAGTCTGCAAATGGAGAGACACAAGGTTACAGTAAATGGAAGGAGACAAGGAGTTGATAAACCTTCAGTGGCGGTTGACCACTCTGACCAGATGGCATCAGAAGCATCATATGTTAGAAGAGCCGTCAAGTGGTGTAAAAGAGTAGTTTTTCATTTTGTCATATCGACGACTATGGTAAATGCTCTGCATTTGCATAACAAAATAAACAACAAGAAAATGGGCATCGCGGAATTCAAAGAAGCTTTAGTTTACTAGGATTGTAATCCTAGACTGTCAAGATCTTCTAGTTCCAAGCCAAAACACCTTCTGAAAGAATAAGAAGGTCAAAAAAGGGTTACCAGAAAAAGGTGCAATACATGCTATAAAACTATGTTTCAACGACAATATCCAATTTATGCCCGTAAAAACTAAAAAACGCTACCAATGTGCCTCGAATGCTTTCAGAAGCATCTAGCAACTTTTTCTTTTGGATAAGCTAAATTTTTATTATTTTTTTAGTTCAGTTTGGTTGTAATTACTTGTTTAGTTTACTTGTTGTTGTTTCTATATAAGAATATAATTTCATTTATTTTGCCTCTGAATAAGTTTAATTTACATTATTTTTTTTTGTTGAATTCGTTTGGAATTCCTTGTTCAGTTTATTTATTGTGGTTTTCAATATTAGAATATAGTTTCATTTATGTTTGTACAATATTTCAATATAATTTTATTTATGTTTGTAATAAAATATGTCAAAATACCAAAATATATAAAAATTTTTTTAGTCCTCAAAATCTCACCCGGTATATTAATTCTGCCCGGTCTAAGGCAAGTTTTATTATCTGCTGGGACTACTAAATACGTCAGCATACGTGAAATTAATATAAGAGGTACTCATCGGTGGGCACGGTGACTTGAAATAAACAAAACCAAATGCCCACCGGTAGGCACGCCGCCCGAACAGAAAGACTGAAAATGCCTACCGATGGGCACGTGGCACTGAATGTGTTAAAAACTAGAAGTAATTTGATAAAGTATGTACCAATTTTTTATTGAAATTTCTTCTCGAATCTGAACATTAATATTTTCTGAATTAATTCAGGAAAAGATTGCAAACAAAAAATTGAAGAATTTGCGTGATTGTTATAAAAGGTTGCTACCCCCCCCCCCCCCCCGAAGGACGAAACCTAGACAAGCGGCGAAGACGCTGAGGGCTTGGAAAAAGAAACGTTTTTCCTGGTTAAATACGTGCACACCGCAAGAAAAGTCAAGACTAATGTTTCAAAACTAGAAGATGAGTACAAGGATGAGGACGCCGATACCTTCGACAGTATTGACAGCGGAAAACCTTTAACTCCCCCAAAAATTAATTTACCGGGTGAGTCAACGAAGTAAACTGGCTAGTAAGCAATAATTTTAAAATTATTCTTGACTGTACAGAGCGTTCCAAAAAAGCAGGGCAACACAAAGTTAGTATTCTTTAAAGAAACACCCTGTATATCATTCCATTTTTGCACGTGCAACTATACAACTTTATTTATATAAGTTTCGTGCACGTAAGATTTATGGTTTAAAATAGTTCCCATTTTACCCAGAAAATCGCATTTACACGTATAACCCTATTATTATGTACCATCTTGCTTTTTTTAGGAAAACGTTTACATTTGGACCAAGAAAAGACCAAAGCTTAAACCTATGTTCTAAAGAAGAAATATTAGAGACAAATGCTACAGTGTTCAAAATTGTCACGTGTGGTTGAAATTTGCCGCAGATATTAGAATGTTACATGTAGAAATTACAGGAGGAAATTCTGTGTCGTATTAGATTATTAAAAATTTAGGTATGTTCGGGTATAAAGTTTGGA
Organism: Vesta saturnalis; assembly: GCA_036346205.1. Lineage (NCBI taxonomy): Eukaryota > Metazoa > Arthropoda > Insecta > Coleoptera > Lampyridae > Vesta > Vesta saturnalis. The sequence goes on from JARFJB010000047.1 coordinate 3,851,895, forward strand.
AAGCACTAATTTAGTTACAAACATTACTCTATTTGGCGATGTTTGGATTTATGGCAAATTGAACTAGGGTATAGTACCCAGTTCCGTGTGACACGCGTTGGTGAGAGTGGGATAGTAAAACAAATTTTATATAGGGGTTTAACATTTTTTTCGTAAATAGTGGTTGATCTTACTTTTAGGTAATTGTTAATTTATAGGATTGGAATTGTACAGCATCGTTGCTATATTAGTAGTACACTTTATGCGGTTTTAGAGTATTAGTACATCCTGTCAAATTTGTTACCGTATACAGTCTTATCGTTTTATCGGGAAATTCCGGGTTCAACAGCTGAAGCCGAAGATTTCCAATTTAGCCATGTTCTGATCCGAAGAAAGAAGAAACCTTTTTCCTAACCTCTATATTCGACGTCGGCGTCCAGGGGGTAGCGGATTTTATGATTTTGTATAAAAACACTTTTTCAGTTTATTAATCTACAGGATCTAGATTACACACAGTGTTACCATGATTTATAAGTGTAATAGAAAAGTATCACGAACTCTCCTTTAGGTAAAATTTAAAAAGCCAGTTTAGTGTGTGTTTAAGAATTTAAGATTATTTAAATGAACGACATTCATAATAAAAATTGTCAGCTGACCACACACACACACACACACCACACACGCACACCACCACACGAACACCACACACGACACGCACCACACGAACGCACACCACGCACACGCACACCACACCACACGCACACAACCACAACGCCACACACGCACACACACACACACACACACACCACCACACACACACACCACCACACACCAACCACACACCACACACCACACACACACACACCACACACACACCACACACCACACACACACACACCACACACACCACACACACACACACACCACCACACACCACACCACACCACACACCACACCACACACACACCACACACACACACACCACACACACACACACACACACACACACACACACACACACACACACACACACACACACACACACACACACCAAAAGCACACAAAACAACACACCACAAAAAAACAACACACCAACACACAACACACACACAAACACACACACACACACACACACCCACACACACAACACAAACCACCACCACACAAAACACAAACAACACAACACACAACAACACACACACCAATAACAAAAATTATATTTTACAACTAAATAACACACAAAAACACAACAAACACACAACAACAACATTTCAATCAATCACCATATAATTTATTTATATATATATAATATATTTATATTACCATCAATGCAATTCAAATAGCACCGTACGTAATTTCCTTCTCTACATTTTTTTATATGTAATCAAATTTTTTAGTTCAATAGTTATTCCATAGTTTCTAATTTAATTTTTATATAATTTTCGTACGTTTGACAATCATTTTGGAACCGTACACTAAGTACTGCATAAAATATTTACGCGCTTTTGGTTTAATAATATTGTTCTGCAAACATTTTATTGTAAATAATTTCAGTTTAGTTTGTGAGAATATAACTCTTATTTACAAATTGTTATGAATGTTGTTAAATAAATTTTGGCGTCTTATTTTAAAAGATACGGTTGTTGTTCAACAATTGGCATTATTGCAATTAAATTTGAAAAAAAAAAAAAAGGGGGTAATGTTTTAAAGGAATATCAATATTTACGTTATTATGTTAACTAAATTCATTCCTTGATATCGTTTTGCAAATAATGGTACGTATCTCAAAAATGTAAACAAATTGGTTATTAGCATCTCTAGCAACCATGTTTTGGTTAAAGAGTAATCGTAAGTAACTACATATTCTGAAAAACAACAATCTGATTTTTTCTAAAAATTTATGTTCAAATTAAACTGTTTTATTTCCATTGTAAATGAGTACGTTAAAGTAGTTTAACAACTTAAATTATTCAATGCAAGATACAGTTGGAAATATAACTAATGGGTAAGTTATTCCAAGTAATAAATGAACTCTGTTGTTCTAAATTTTGTTTATCATCAATACTTGTTTTACACCTTTTCAGCAAATACGCGAAACAAGGTGTATGCAGTGAATTGAGGTTTATTAATAAATTTCACACAAAAAACGCACATTAAAGTTTTCGTATATTCGGATATTATTTATAGGCACAAAAGGTTGCAGTCTAGATTCCTTCTTCTTCTTTGCACTTGACATATTACTACTTCTTCGTGCTATTTATAGTATTGTTTGATTATGATACTAATACATAATAATAAACAGATTTTGATATTATATCTGCCTCATGTTCTTTGCATGGAAAAAATAGGTGGTGTACTAGAAAACAATTCTTCACATTATCAAAAACCTCAACACCAAATATATAAGATAAAACAACTACGCATGCACATGTAATGTTGGAGGGATCTAGGAATCAGACTCCTTCTATATTCCATCTCTCACTGCGCGTCTCTATTTCACACTGACTGCGGAATGTTCCCGCAGCAGCAGACAGTTACTATATGATGTGTCTCTCTTATTTGCTATCGTGTATAGCATTAACAGTGACGGGTTTCGGTGCATTATACTATTATCAAAGGTTGCACTCGTACAGGACAAATACCACTTTCGAAGGGATACTTTTATTGAATTTGATCATAAAAACAAAACGATTAATGGCATCCGTAGAGTCTGTACATCATCTGCATGTAAATGATTCATTGCGTTACTGAGAATTGTGGTGATTATATTTGAACTAAAGATAAGTCAGCGATTAAACTGTAAGATAGCTCTCTTCACTTCTTACTTTAACGTAAATAATTTTGGAGTTACTCATATACAACGCACTTGAGCGCCCTTTATAAAGTATCGTTGACTAGGATCCGCAGAACGGGGTATGTTATTGTCTAACCTTAACCTCAGAGAAGCGAACCCGAAATGCGACTTAAAAAGTCACCTTTTTGAAGTAAGGGTAATAATGTCATCTCAACTGTTAATAATAAGTAAATTCAGCATTGAATTATGCCAACTGGTACCTACCAGTAAACACTGGGTGTACCAAGTAAATATCCTCATACAAAACAATCGTCATAGTGTTTACTTATAACA
>JARFJB010000047.1:3860000-3875000 GCA_036346205.1 Vesta saturnalis
AAGTATGTCTTACACATCTCTCTCACTGCTTTTGAGTTATTTTGATTTTTCTATATTATTACATATTCCAATGGTTTTTTTTGTGATTATTTGCAGTAGCCACGAAAACAATTTCCCACATGACCTGGCAAACTGTTGTTGCATTTTGTTGGCCATTCTAAATTGTGAAAGTTTTGTGTGTTCAATAGTAAAATAATGGATTGCTCTAAAGTAAATTAATTGATATGGTTTGTACGTTAGGAGAAGCTCAAAGAAATTGCCTTCTTGCTCACGGGTTGTACATAATGAAGTATCCTGATCGACGCCAACCCACTTAGCTCACTTTCGAAAACTTGATGAAGACTTTCGATTCTACTTGCAGTATGGATTATGTAAAACTCAAAGTGGTGAATAGATTACGGGTAACCAAGAAACTGAACTTGAGATTGAAGTGTCAGTAGTTGTCAGATAGCAACATCATTTGAAACTTCGCCATCAATTGTCAATCAGACAACTAGGATTTACGCAATGATGACTTTGAAAGACGAGTAAACTTTTGTCAGTAGCTTATTGCTTAACTTGAGATTAATCCAAACTCAGATATTATGTTTTCTGACGAGGCTACGTTTATAAACAATGGTACTGTAAATCGTCATAATATGCGATATTACCCATTGACAATCCTATTTGGATCCGATAATTCTTTTTTTTGTTCTTCTAATAAGACACCAATCACGAATACATCTTCATCAGAAGAGCTCGACATTTTGACGTAAAGTTTTGTCTTCTAGGCGCTGAAGCAGCACTTTCCGCAACGATATCTCACTGTGTGAGACTCAACGATAATGTCGCGGGGCATTGCGTCACCTCGCCTCACCAAGTGTTGGGCACCTTTAGTTTCACTTATTTAATTACTTAATTGAAACACTTCTAAGTAGCTGGATTTAGTTTAAATACGCTGAAGAAAATATTTTGGATCGAATACTTTGGAAATAATTTAGTGAAAGTATTTTATTTCAGAACGTTTAATTACAGGAAAGAATTTATCGTTCACGTGTGTCGTTAATTTCAAATTGAAGAAACACTATCTGAATGTTTGTGTCGATTTACCTGTTTTTTAAATTTAAGTGATATCTTACGAGTAAAAACTAATGTTTATTCCTGAATACATTCAAAATAAGTAATTTTGGTTACGATAACCTAAGCTCTTTGTACATTTTACAATCGAACCATATACATTTCTGACTAAAACTATTTCTATGTGTAATTAAATGAGTGACTCCTTCTGCTTTTTTTACACGATGGTCGTGACTGTATACAATTTTTGTGTAACTTAATTTTGTGGAGATTGTAGAAAAATTTGTACTAATATTAGTTGCAAAATCAATATTCTTGGTATTTCGGTACATGTATTTAAATCATCTAAGAAGATTTCGGATAAGTGCTTGGATCTACTTATCACTTAATACAGAATCGTTTCAATTTATTTGATAGAAAATGGTGCTTAAGGCACCATATATGAGCTAGTTTTAACACCATGTCATTGTTTTACATATTTAAACTAAATTAAAGTGTATACAATTTTAGGCATTAAATAATTGATAATGCCAGTAAATAATTAGTTTTAAACATCGTAAACACGAAGTAGTAGATTGAAACAAGTATAATACAAAAATTTACATATGTAAAACTAGTGTCAAAGTTTTACTTAAGTGATCGTCTTCTAATCCCAAGCCAAAATCCCTTATCTGGAAGTGAACTCAGATCATTTTTATTTAGTACTAGTGGAATTTGTGTTTTTGAAGTGGTAACAATCTCAAATGTTTTTACAAGCTCTGTAATAAGCAATTTTACTTCTAAAAGTGCAAAACGAGATGCTGAAATTTGGTAATGTAAGAAAAAAAAAATCACAATTATTTTGTTTTACCAATGCAGCTTCTTGGTCCCATTCCAAACGGCAAATACGTAAATGGATGAATATTGTGTCTATTTTTTTCACTAAACCTTTCAGGGTCAAATTTATCTGGGTTAGGAAAATATATCGGATCCCTGTGAATGCAGAATGTAGGAATGAGGATTATACTTTGTTTTTCTAAATACAGCGATACCTCATCCTCTTCTGTTGCTTCGATTACATACGGTCGAACAGATCTTCGATCATTCATTATAAATGGTGGCCATTTACGCAGAGATTCTGAAAAATTACACTGAGAAGGAAGCTACTACTGTTGGACTTACCTGATACAATCATATCTAGATACTTCATATTCATTAAATTCTCATATGTGAGTTCACCATGCGTCGATTTTACAGCACAATCTATTTCTTCACGAAGCCTCTGTTGGATATCCTGATGTAAAGCTAACTCGTGAGTTATGTGACCCAACATGGTGGAAACGGTGTCAAGTCCACCAAAGTAGAATATTAGAGCCTGAGCTGTAATTAGCTCGTCTGTGATTTCTATTTTGGATTTCGTTTGCACTTTTCCAAATTGTGATTCTTCAACCGCAGCAAAACCTGCTTGTGGTATGGAATATGTATCTTCATCGTATTTAAGGCGACCTTTTCGTGATTCCATTAACAGATGAAGCATATCAGGTCTAATGATGTTTTTTTCTTCACGTAATCTGAGTGTGTCAGAGACTAGTGTTGTAAAAAATGTTCTAAGTCGACTACTAAAGAAAGGCAATCTTATAATCTAAAAAATTGAGATTTGCAAAAATTACACAACGTATCTTTCAGATATTTTTATTGGGTTCATATAATTACCTTTCCTAAAGACGGTGAAATAACATTAATAATGAGAGCAAACCTTCTTATACCAGAAAAATCCATTAGCTCCTTTGCTAGGCGATACATTTCATTGTTAGGATCAGCTTGTGAATCACAAGTAACTCCAAAAGCGCAATTGGCAATAACATCATTTGAAAATCTTGCGAATGTATCTTTAAATTCAAGTTCAACTATCCCTTCCTTTGAGTTATAATAATTACAAAATTTGGTTGTACATTCTTTCATTAACACAAACATTGCCCTCATCTTACTACTTGTAAAAGAAGGACTTAAAGTCGCTCTTAACGCATGCCACTCTTCTCCTCCTATTATAAAACATTACTCATTGACGTAACATTAACAGAACTTACCCTCCATAGCTAACAGATTTTTACTCCACAATGGATCGACGTTACTAGGAATGAATTGTCGATGTTCAGGGAAAGTTTCAAATTCTTTCACCATAATTTGCTTCAGTAACTCTGGATTAGTTACCATTAAAGTTGGTGTCGTAAAATTATACATTCCAATATACCTGAAAAATTAAATTTAAAATTTAATAATTTAACCTGGCTTTTATGTTATAGCACTAGAATCAGCTTCATGATTAAATGATTTTGGTGTGGTAATACACTGTACCTTCTGTTAGGATACTTGTTGTAAATCTGTTGCAATACTTCTGCAATTGAGCATTTATTCAAAGCGACACGTAACATATTTCCAAAAATTGGAAGAGGTGTTTCATATTGAATTTTTTTCTGTTTCCAATACTTGAGTGGCTTAATTAAATAATAATATGCAGCAAAGAATAATAAAGTTAGAATTGGTATTAGTAACATTTTTGAAATTTCATTTAGTGTGTTCGATTTGTATGAAACATTAATATGATGTTGCTACTCTCTTGTGAACTTATAGATAACATCGCATAACCTCGACATTAAGGCAGTGATTACTTAATCACATCCAATAAATCATGTATAATTCATGTTATATATGACAATCCAATACTAACACTGTATACTAAAATTTCGGTCAAAAACCTTTCCTTTCTCTATTATTTAAATCAATTCAACCACAGTGCTTACGTCAAATTGGAATTCAATCCATTTTTAAGTTTTTAAGTTGCTCCTCTTGATCAAAAATAAAATGCAGCCCTCTTCTTAGCCATGGCTAGGGACCCACACGCACACTCATACGCTCTCGCACAAGTGTGAGTTCACAGAATTATCCGTCATTAACAATTAAGCCGTTATGTAAATACTTAATGATTTATGTAGGAAGTGGTAATTTTTTTACACCAATCACTTCGTTATTTGCTATGCAATAAGTTTATCGTCTTGAGATAACTAAAGAATCAGCAATTAATTTAATTTTAATTAAAGTAGCTTCCGACGCTCGCGCCTGATCATACAGAGGGTTAGAAGAGGCCCACTACGATTGCGCCGACTTTATATAGATAGGTCGCACCGGTTTCTTGTCATATTTTTCGTACTTTCTGCGTATTGCAAAGATCGAAATTGTACTTCTTAAGGGATATGAGGTAAAATAGTAGTTAATTAGTTAGTTAAATACACACACACGCACACGCACACGCTCACGCATACGCACACGCTCATGCACACGCACAACACACGCACACGCACACGCACACGCACACGCACACGCATACTACACGCACACGAACACGTACACGCACACGTACACGCACCCGCTCACACACATGCACACGCACACCCACACGCACACGCACACGCACACGCACACGTATACACACGCACACGTACACGTACACACATGCACACGCACACGTATACACACACGCAGACGTGCACGCCCACACACACACACACACAAGTATAAGGACACTCACACGCACAAGTACTCGCACACGCTCACCAGTATCCACACGTACCCATGCACGTACCCGCTACCACCCACGAACCTGCACAACACACACACACACACACACACACACACACGCACACACACGCACACACATATGCACACACGCAAACACACGCACTGAAATACATATAGTTTTTCAAAGATCATTTTCAGGAGATCACAAAACAGATGTTCCCGGGCTCACACCAACATGACTTTTTGACAGTAGAGTACACTTTCAACATTAGTAAATATCTCATGATACCGCTAAAAAAGCGTTACAATAGTCTATGAATACAGTCAAAGACAACGTTGTAATACGGAACACTAATTTAACCTTTTTGTACAGAAAATATTTCCTAGGGTGTTCTAAAATGATATTTTGGGGTATGACACTTTTACTTCTTGGTTTATTATCTTGTGCTCATTTATTGTGTTTTGCAACGTACGGTAGAATTAGTAATCGGAAAATGCCGTTTTCTATTGGTTGGCAGGTGTTGATTTAGCCCAACATTTTCTGACAACCATTTTCTCATTTATCTCAAATTTTATTTTTAATATCATTCAATTCAGTTCTTCTTCAATATATAACATTAAATATGATTTTGTCATTGTGCCTTATGTAGGTACGTTTGATGTACGTCACGTACTTTTCTTAGCAGTATTTGGCTCCTCGTTGGCAAATACCTTAGGTACATTTTTGAGTAACAGTCACAACCTTCTGTATTTTTAAGGCTGCACTCCTATGACATATTTGAGGAAGAGATTTTGAATAACATCAAGCGCAAATGTCAATTATGCACTGCATTTTCTGGTATACCTTTATAATTATTGTATTGTGCTCGTCGACATCTATGGTTATTATCGCATCCTGTGCCGCTTTATGCTTTATTTAACAAATTTGTGTTTCTGAGGTATGCTCTGTACTTCTCTGTAACCATTCTTCTGTAGTATTACTACACCAGCGTTCCTGAATTTCTGTTAAAATTTCTCTTTATTCGAGAAAATATAAAATCCTGGCCAGCGCTCTTAAAGCACTTTTTTGTACAAATTGAACTTATTGTTCCAGTATGTCAGTATTTCAAAGTACACCTTTTTTACAGTTTATAAACGCAAATAGTTGAAATATCAGTCGATTTCTGTCACCGAAATCCTTGTAAAAAATTAATCGATCGTAAAAGAGGTTGCTAATCTGCACTAAGAGTGGGCTATTTGCTGAGTAACGCCGGCGGTAACCCCAGTCTTAATATCGAGCTCTTTAACTAGAAAACGGGCTTAAAGTCACGTCTGAGAGCTACCTTTGACACTTTAGATTAAAACCAGATCCAAGCCATTCTAAGTATTTACGGTTGACCGCTTTTGGCTGTAAATATCTAGAACCCAGAACGTTACTTTTAGTCAGCTAAGGCATCCCTTGACTATGAACGATAATAAAAATCCAACCCCCTGTATAAATAATTCCAGACGAACAAATTCTAAGTATTCATGGTTGACCGCTTTGGCTATAAATATCTAGAACCCAGAACGTTACTTTTAGTCAGCTAAGGCATTCCTTGGCTATAAAAGATAACAAAAACTAAACCCTCTGTATATTCATATCCTGTCTTCATTAAGAACTACCTGTATAATTAAATCCAGAATTCCGAAAACGCTCCCTTATACAATTAAAAGTAAAAATTAATTCAAAATTGAATTAAACAAGGCTGACTTTGTAATAAAACGAATACGTTTCAATAATAATAATAGATTATTTAATTTCCTATATAAACCATCTGTTGATATGGTTAACATAATTAAAACGTAATTGAAACCATACCTTTCTTAAATAAATGACAAAGTATTCCCCGTATTATCGAAACTTTCCATTTATATAAAGTCAATAGAAATAGTTTATTCACATTAATTGACATCTGTTGCATATTTTACTATTGGTAAAATGCAAATAAATTGAGAAACCAAACACCCCGGTATTAAATTAACCGTTTCAAATCTGTATATAAAAGTGAAGTTTAAGTAATAATTTAATTTTATTTCCCATTATCGTGTGTATATAAGAATTAAACATTGACCTAGTTTTGTAAGGGCATTAATTCCCTATAACGATTACACTGAAACCTATCCCGACCGAAAGGTTAGAAATAATTAACATCGAATTAATTATTTACCTGTTCCACCCGCGGTTCTGTATCAACGTTAACCTCAAACCCTGATTTGTATTTATTTAAATCATCATTATGAAAGTAAATAATACTTACCCATTTAGTGTAATTATGCAAACAATCTTGAGAAAAGACTATTGTAATTATATACACACACTCTTTTCAAAATAACCCCGTAATAAATTAGAATCACAAAACAACGCGCCGTTTTGTGTTTGAAAATATTACATATGATTGTGATTACAAAAACAGTACCAATCCAACCTAAAATGTCAAGTGGAAGAAAAGGGACCGTCCACAACCTAGCGAGGCCGGCTGTGTTGGGGGCTGCCGAAGCAACGGGCGTTCCCAAACAGGAATAAAATTTGATTTACCTTTTATTGAATTTTGTTAATTTCTTACTTATTACATTTTATTTATATTCATTTTTTTCGTTCCAGAATTGTTTTTGTTAATTTATTGTTCACCATATTTATAATTTATGAATACATGTATAAAACCTTCGTTTTACCTTATTAATGGTTGTATGAGTCTAAGAATCCACGACCCACCCTCACTGTAGCTAGTATAAAAAGCAAATATAACAAAATTTTCATTAGAGGAGAATTAGTTAACGTATGTGAGACATTACAATATGTAGAAATTGCAGGATGAAATTCTGTGTCGTGTCGTATTAGATTATCGAAAATTTAGATATGTTCGAGTATAAAGTTTGGTTTAGTTACAAATATTACTTTAGTTCGAGATGTTCGGATTTATGGCAAGTTGGAGTAGGGTATTGTACCTAGTTTTGTGTAACACTCGTTGGGGAGACTGGAATAGTGAAAGGAATTTTATATAGGGGTTTAATATTTTTTTTGTAAATAGGGGTTGATATTACTTGTAAGTAAGTTAAATTTGTGTTTGTGCAATATTTATAATAAAAAATTATCAGCTGATTGATGGAATTTGGACCAGAGCAATGGAAATTACCGAAGGATGCTGGTAACGTTGCTTTCTTTGCTTTGTATATTAACATGCTTGTTTATAATTATGTTTAGTGCAATTTAAATGTTTAATTCAATGTTACAGTAGAAGTTGTGTTGGCGATGCTTACTCAAAAAGAAGTAATTGATATTATTACTTCTCCTTGAGATTAGAAACAGCTACTGAATAGTTGACGCAGCTTTATTGTTTTAAGTGTTAGGTATTTTTGTGTTTTGTCGAATTACTTTTGTTTACGCCCCGGGGCTATGGGTACTTGCCCTTTGTATACTTTTTTTATGCTGTCTTCGGATTGTAATATAAATATTTGTAGTGCATTTTTTTTTGGACATTTATCTTACCTTCATCAAATTAAAAGCGCGTTGATTTTAGTTCGACAAATTTTGAAAGCTACCGAAGTTAAAACTATTAACATTCAGAAATGTCAAGTAAATTTTGATGATTTATTTTTTTTATTTTTGTTGTGACAAATATCCATTCTAAATTGAATGATTAAGGGCCTTGGTGACCAGTTATTTTTTTGTTAGTTGTGCAAGTAATTTTACGTTGAAGTTTACACCGAAAAGGTATAATGAATTTTGAGATTACTTATCGCAATTTCTGCGGATTTAAATGAAACCTAAAATTTTATTTAAGTGTAAGTCAGCTTTACGTAGGTATTTTTGAAATAGAATTTTCAGGTAAAAGTGAGTGTTTTCTCTTCTAGTGAGCATTATGGTTTCCTGTTAGGCTACTATTTTAAGATTTAGTTCATGACGCTTTCCCGCTATAAATCTTCTTAACAGGTGGGTCCTTTGTGATATATTTTTCCTTAGTTTGACTTTGTTTAGTTGTGTCGAGTGCCTTCTTGGAGTGACGAGTAAGAACCCCTTCCACACCATTGAACTATGTCGGTAATATGCATTTTACCTTTACATGCTGATGTTCTAGGGAGTGTGTTACCCGTAACAAAATATTTGTTCAAACCTGCGAAACTAAAAATTCAAAAATATCACTTTTCTCAAATAGAACACCTTGTACGTTTTTACGTTACGTTAAAGAGAATCAAAAACCATACAATTTTTCATAAGTATGTCTTACATTATTCAATATTAGAATGGTTTTCCTTATGATTATTCGCAGTAGCCACGAAAAAAATTTTTCACATGACAAATATTTGACCTGGCAAACTGTTGTTGCATTTTGTTAGCCATTCAAAATTGTGAAAGTTTTTTGTGTTCAATAGTAAAATAAGCGAATTGATACGGTTTATGCGTTAAAACAATTGTCTTCTTGGGCAAAAGTTAAACAAAGCGAAGTATTCTGCTCGACGTCAACCCGCTTGGCTCACTTATGAAAAATTGATGGAGAAATTTGATTCTACTCGCAGTATGGATCATGTAAAACGCAGTGGTGAATAGATGTACGAGTAACCAAGAAAATGAACTTCAGATTCTGCTTTATATTGAAGAGTCAGTAGTCGTCAGATAGCAGTATCATGTGAAACGTCGCTATCAACTGCCAATAAGATAACTAGAAAATATAAGTATTATCCTTACCATATTGTCAGTGAATTATTACTTAACTTGAGATTAATCCAAGCTCTTTATCTTATATTATGTTTTTTTGACGAGGCTTCGTTTATAGGTAATGGTGCTGTAAATCGTCATGATATACACTATTACGCATTAGACAATCAATTTTGGATCCGATAATTCTTTTTTTTGTTCTTCTAATAAGGCATCAATCATGAATACATTTTCATCAGAAGAGCTCGACATTTTAACATAAAGTTTTGTTTTGTAGGTGTTGTAGCACCACTTTGCGCAGCGACGTCTCACTGTATGAGATTCAACAATAATGTCGCGTGGCGTAGCATCGCCTCGCGTCATCAAGTGTTCGGGGACCTTTAGTTTCACTTATTTAATTACTTAATTGAAACACTTCTAAGTTGCTGTATTTAAATTAAATACATTGAAGAATATGTTTTGGTTCGAATGCTTTGGAAATAATTTAGTGAAAGTATTTTAGTTCAGAACGTACGAAGGCGTAGGAGAGCCATAAGTTACTTTACTTTTATAATTGCCACTTTTAACTTGCAATTAGGACTAATTGCTACTTTTAACTAGCAATTAGGAATAAATGCCATTTTTAACAAGCGATTAGTACTAATTGTCACTTTGAAATAGCAATTAGGACTAATTGCTACTTTTAACTAGCAATTAGGACTAAATGCCACTTTTAACTGGCAATTAGTATTAATTGTTACTTTTAACTTGCAATTATCACTAATTTCTAGAAAGTAATGCTAATTGCCACTTTAGCAGACTATTAGGCTAACTGTCACTTTTAACTGGCAATTAGGCTACTTGCCACTTTTAACTGGCAATTAGGCTACTTGCCACTTTTAACTGGAAATTAGACTAATTGTCACTTTTAACTGGCATTTAGACTGCTTGCCACTTTTAACAGGCAATTAGCGATAATTGCAACTTTTAACTGGCAATTATTCACAATCGCTAAATTTTACTAGCATATAGAGGTAATTCTGTCAATTAACCCGTGGTTGACCGTTGTTTGTGATCATAGTGTTGTTTGAATCGCTTTAAAAGCAAGAGGTAAGTTTCAAAATACGTATCTAGTTGTTCAATAGGCATGCAGTGTCATTTAATGAAAGAACCTACCGTGGGTCCCGATTTCGTTGTTTTAGTTGTTTTTTTAAAGATAGACGTTTGCAGTTTTTACATTCACGTACTACCTTGACGTAGATTTCATGGCAAAATTTAGTGTCTTCTTTTATTTTCGACTTATAGCCAAACGTCGGTGTTTCTATACTTTTTTCAAGGTCATACCTCGCTTAATACTATTATACTGATATATTTTATCAACAGTACTTATGTATTGCGAAGTGCCGAATTGAGTGGCGTACTTAGAATTTCTCTAGGGGGTGCCGTTATTGAGTAATAATATAAACTTGCATTTTTTTAAATGGGAATCGCAGTTGGCTTGACAACCATCAGCTGGAGTTCTTTTTTAGTTTTTCAAAAATATAAAAATATAGATATTCCTGCAAAACATCTTCCAGATATTTTTTTTTCAACAAGACGGTGACCTAGCCTCTTCTAAACTTAGAAAACCGTTTCCCAAATCGTTGGATTGCCACATTCGGTTCGGTATTATGACGGTTTTGATAAACTATGTTTTTCAGAGAACTCCATAGCCTCCTGAGATCCCAGCGAAACTGGCTGGGCAGAATTGTATGAATATTTTCCTAGCCGTTTTTAAGGCATTAAAAATCATAAATTAATTTTTTGAAAATTTTTCTATGGGCAGATTTAAAACAAAAAATTGTCCATTTGAGTGGACGCTGGATCTTGATTAGGTCAAAATTTACAGACTCTATTAAAATAAGTCGCCTCAGACTTTTTGATAACTAAATCAAAATAAAATACTAAAGTGTTTTTTTTAAATTTTATTTAATTGCACAATAATACTAATAATAAATCAAAGGGAAACATGGTAGTTATAAAAACAATTACGATCTGCTGTGATACACAAATAAACTTTACATGTTTCACAAAAGAATTTAGTTTTTTTGTTACAGTCCTGGTGTTTGCATCTCATAGAATGCTTTATTTGAATTAATTTAGGCAAGTGTTGTATGGCATGACGAGAAGAATTTGGCATCGCCCTGGGTAATGAGACATATCCTTGAGGGTTATTTCTTGTGGTTAACCGTAATTGCAGAGTTGAGTTTTCATCATTTTCATTATGATTAACAGCCAGAAATGAGTTTGCAACTTGAAGTTTAAGGTCAAGAAATGTTAAAATCTCCTTTGGTGTATCGCCTAACTTTTTACGATCCTCACGGTACAAAATCCATGAGTTAACTATTGCCAAATCGATAAAATGCAAGATCGTTTTAACAGTCCATTTTTTGTTCTAGCAGACATTCTATAATAGCTAATCATTCGATCAATCAGATCAATACCGCCCATGGAATCATTGTAACATTTTATGATATTGGGGCGAGGTACTTGAACATACTTAGAGTCGTTTTTAGACCATCTCTTGCAATAATCCATTGGTTCATTACCTAGCCCCGTTGGCGCTATAAAAATTTGTTTTAAGATCAAACCACTGAACAATATTTGTTTTGCCATCGTTTCGAACCGCCTGTTCTGTAAAACCCCTAGGAAATTTTTTTGCAATTTTTTCTGATGTTAAATGCACTGCTGCAGGTATTCTAGACTTCATTATTGTGCCTGTGCAAACAATACTTTTGTTCAACAAATATTCCAGAAGCGGAATTGTCGTGAAAAAACGATCAATGAAAACCCCAGTACCAGGGTTTAACGATTTGGTTAAACGAATCACGGCCGATGGTCCCACTCCTAGGTCTATATCACAGTTTTTGAGTAACGTACCTTTTCCCTGATAGATTTCAAAATCTAACACCAATCTCTGTGGAGTGGCGCACACAAAGTTTTTTAAACCTTCACGGTTTGGTTTGCCCTTACAAATTGTTTAACCCCATATACACCTGTAAAGGGGATCATCTGCTCATCAATAGCTACTATCAAGTGACGTTGTAGAGACAAACAGCCATCTCTTATTTTATTTGCAAGTGGTCTAATTTTCCACAGTTTATCTTTTTTTTTCAGTAGTTTGCGGCACATCATTATCTACAACGACTTTCAAATGGCTTCTAATTGAGAAGAATTTTTTTCTAGTCATACTACCAGAGATACGCTCTACACGAGTGGTACTGGCCCAATACATTTTTATCTGAGGAAATTTCAGACAGGACATCAAGATGGAAATCCCAAGGAAATTCCTAACTTCATCAACTGTCAAGTTCATGGGTTTATCATGGTCCAAAGAATATTTTAAATTAGTACAGGCACACATATTTTCTACATCAGAATCATTAAGATACATAGCAATGTAGTCTGACACTTTCCAATTTTTTCGGTCAAAACTCCCATCGTAAGTCTCCGGTGCATCGAAATGCGGTGCACTAAATCTTAAATGAAACAAAATAAAATCATACAATACAAATAGAACAAGGTTTAGTGTGTACCTGTCAACTTTTTTCCAAGTGTTTCGTCCATAACGAGCTTTTAAATTAATTAATGGAATGTTAAATTCCGGATCAGAATCATCACTTGACTCATCTAATGTTTCCTCTTCGGGTTGCACTTCAGCATCTTCTCCAATACCAAATTCTTCAACACAAAATCTCCAAATGTTTGGGTTTTCATCGTCTGAATTGCCATCGTCCTCATCCTAACCTTCAATATCAGAATTTTCCAAACATGCTAATAATTTGTCATCATCTTCTCCAAATTGTAAGTGTGCTTTATTTCCAAATATTGCTAAAATTAAAAAAAATATATAAAAAATGTGAAAAAAATGTTGTGAAGAAGATCCCATGTCTATCTAAATGTACGTAAAATAGTTTTCGTTGTAAGAATGTAAATTATTATAAATTTTAAATCAAACTGAGTCACAGAAGTAATATAAACCTTTCTCTATCCATCAACAATCATTTTGGCTTTAGTTTTAACAAAATACATGCAAAACTTACCATCAATCATCGCTCTACCAAAGGCACTCATATTTGTTTCACTTTAACAGCTGACTGAATACTATTTAATGCTTCAACTTCCGTACTACACTAATAGATAGCACCCTATATGCGTCCACTTTATTGGACTGTAGAGTCTCAAAACCATCAGAAACTAATTTGCCCAAATATTACCAAAGTTCAAGGTGTCTATTTAAATGGACACTGGATCCCAGGAGGATATGAAGAAATCCATTATTGACAGATCTGGCGGTCATAACACCGAACCGAACGATTTGGGAAACGGTTTTCGAAGTAATTCCTTACTGCCAAAGAGAAGATGTTTTTGAAAAGGTAAGAAAGAACTGCAGCTGATGGTTGCCAAGCCAACTGCGATTCCCATTTAAAAAAATGCAAGTTTATATTATTACTCAATAACCGCACCCACTAGAAAAATTCTAAGTACTCTACTGAATTCGGGTTTTCGCAAAATATAAGTACCGTTGACGAAATATATCGATGTAATAGTATTAAGCGAGGCAAAAAATGTAGAAATATCGACGTTTGGCTATAAGTCAAAAACAAACGAAGATACTACATTTTCGATTTTGCCATCAAATCTAGGCCAGCAAAGTAGTACGTGGATGTAAAAACTGCATACTTCTATCTTTGATAATAACAACGATACCTTAAAAAAATAACTAAAACAACGAAATCGGGACACACTTTACAGTGAGTTCATTACTTACAAACGTACATTACGTACAAAGTCTAGGCGGCTCAATTTGAAAGCTTGTTTTTCAAAATCGGCGGGCCGATTTTGATGAAATTTTTCCTATTGAACAACTCATAAATTCTTGTTATAATATATAATTTTCAAATGTTTAGTCCGCGGAGTTTTAAAACTGTTGAATTTTCTTTACAAAAAGGTACTATAAATCATATGATTTTTCAACACACTTGGCTTTAGACGTTCATAAATATTTTCTTTTTCAAAGGAAATTAATCAACTTTGGGAATTACGTATAACAATTCTCTCTGATTCTACTATCCAAAGAAAAATTACAACGAATGGTTTCCATTTGTTTATTAATAGCGCAAAAAGAAAGTTAATAAACAGGATTTGAAACCGAAAAGACAATCAATTGTGGAAAAATTGTGCGAAACCATAACAAAAAAGAACAAATAAGAAATCTTGAATTAGGAGAGTCATGTTCTCATAGACCCAAAATAAGGAATAGGAAATCAACTAAAATGGTTTCGATTGGATGGTTGCATTGCGAAGAGAATAATTCTGAAGACTATCGAGACATAAAAACCTACGTATACGTATGGGCCAAAAGGGGTGGTGGAACTCGTTCAAAAGGTTTACCTCGGGACATGAAAATGTCTTTGGTACTGGAAGAAGCCAAAACGATGTTTTTTCTTAGCGGAACGTCGAAAGTGGGCCCTTTAAAAGATTTCTATTGCAACCTCTTGATTTCCAACGGAACAAACTGAGGGGAGATTTGACTATCGATGAGTATTTTGAGTTCATTAAACTCACCAGATTAAGGATCTGTCTTGCTACCAAAAGAATTTATATCTTGGAAAAGGAATGGAACGGTGATGTACAACAGGTTACACAAGCATCAACAGATATAAATGTGAGTGATGGAAATGAAGTGACTATTA
>JARFJB010000047.1:3880000-3900000 GCA_036346205.1 Vesta saturnalis
TGTGCAATAATGCAGTGAGCACGAAAAAGGTAAAAATTCTGCCGTGGCATTTGCCTATATAGAATACAAAATATTCCCAGATTTCCAATGATGAGGCAGCAGCGTAACAGGTTGCTTTAATTTATATTAAATCAATTAACGAATTAATACTTATTTTGACCTTCCCAAATTATTGTTCATTAAATAGAGGGTCGAATAATATGAAATTTTTGACACTTTCTACTAAAAAAATACTTATTCTACAAGATGTTTTAATTAATAATTACGGACATTTTTGTCTAGTTATAATTTAAAATTTACAGCAGTCGGTTGCTTCTTGCACATATGTTAACGGTTGGAATGTATTATTAAAATAGTTTCTTGTACACAATTTTAATTATTTATATCGAAAATGTTATTTAACAATTTCATTTTCCAAGAAATAAACTAATTTATAAAAATGGTGTTAATTATTAATTACTTTATTAATTTGAGAGTCTCTTAATTATATTTATAGGGTTTCAAATTCTATTTCTGAGTAATTTGGTGTATTTATCTCTAACTAATATTAATATAAAGGTTTTGAATGTAATTTTCCATTCAAAATGTGCGTTTTATAATACAAACTAAATTATTATTTGTCAAGCTTTAACTTCGGGATATCGATAAAAGAAAATTTGCATTTACATTAACCGTGTAATTATTTATAGTAGTAATGCTTATCAATATGTAACGGTGAATAGTTAATTAATTGACGGACTTAATTACGGTTTTTGTTAGCGGAATAAAAAGGAAAAAACTAATCTTCACACTATAACACTCTTATTCTAGAGGGTAGGCAGGTACTCTAGGGCTCCGTTTGTGAGACCGAATATCCTTCAGTGACCACTCAGCTGTCGCCACGGGCGCTTGACAACTTGGCTTAAGGGAGCTGGGGCCCCGGGATTGCAACCCCCGAATCAGCAGTTACCTGCAAGCTTCCTTGGCGAGATATTATTTTTTTTTTTTTATTTGTTTGGCAATGACTGCTAAAGTCTTAAGCCATTTTCTTTTTGTAACATACCTTTTGCTATAATTTATTAAATAATTCTGTCCCTCTTCGAAGCAACACCTTTTTTTATTTCTTTCTTCCCCTAGAACTTCACTTAAGCCTCCCTCAATATTTAATGTTTCTTTTTCATTGGCATATTGTGGACATTCAATCATTATATGCTGTACACTGTAATTTGTGTTGCACGTTTCACAAACATTCGCTCTACATTTTCCCAATAAATGTAGATGAATCATGCGGGATGTCCAATTTCCAAACGTGTTAGCACTATTCTTTTCTGCTCAAACTTAATGTATTTTCCGTTCATTATTGTTTCTTTTTATTTTACTTAGGTGTGTGTCTCACCGTTTCCACTCTTCTTCCCATTGCAGTTTGTTCTTTACCTGTAGGAACTTTTAAGGTCGTTTGGTTGAACTGCGATCTCGTCACGTGTGCCACAATCTGCTGCTTTTTTTGCTGCCGCATCTGCTGTCACATTTCCTGGAATCCCTATGTGTCCTGGTACCCAAACTAGACATATTTCATAACTTATGTTAGTTAAGTAATGTATTTGTTCTTTTATATAGTTCACTAGTGGATCTTGTGAATGTCCTTGACTTTGTATGGCAAGAATTGCTCTGAGGGAATCAGTAAAGATTACAACTTTATGTTCATTTAGATGTTCACGTACTAAAAGCGTTTGCCAAATAGAATATAATTCGGCACTAAACACACTAGTAAGGGCGTTATGAGACCAGCTGTAACTATTGTTATCAAAGACAATAGAACTTCCTGGTCCCACCCCCGTTTTGAATCCGTCCGTATATATTATAAAGCAATGTTTACATTGTTGTATTATCACGTCTATGTTAAGCTTCAGTGGCACCCATGGAGGTTGTCTTAAGATTGCGTATCTAAATACCTGGCAATCGTCTAGGTCTAGAGCCTCAAGTATTTCCTGTGCCCTAATTACTGCGGGCCTGCTGATGGTGCTACCCATACGATACTCTTGCATCATAGTTATATTTCCTAGGCTTTCTGAATTGAAATGTTCTGATGCTCTGAGCTTTGTTAAATAATTTGTTAGTAATATTTTCCTTCTTACATATAGTGGTGGAAAACCTGAGTCTGCTAGAGTTGACATAACCGGGCTAGTACGAAAAGCACCCGTAGCTAGCCTGATTTCAGTAGTATGAACTTTATCTAGTTGGCTTAATGTGGACTTTCTTGCTGAAGAGTAGACAATGCAAGCATAATCCAAAATAGACATTACGTATGCTTTGTACAATTGCAGTAATGTGTCTCGTTCACATCCCCAATCCGAGGTATTTTAGCACCTCATTAAATTTAGTCTCTTTTTGCGCCTCTCCGTAAGATGTAGCATATGTAATTTGAAATTTAATTTTTCATCAAATATTACACCTAATATTTTTACATTCTTTACTACGTTTACTTCTTTCTCGTTTATGTAAACTTGTGGAGGTGCGGGTTCAGACCTTAGCCTGCAAAAGTCTATGGCAGCAGTTTTGGTTTCGGAGAAACGCATTCCAATTTCTTCGGATTTTGTGGTAATGTGGTTGATAGCTCTTTGAATATTTTCTTCTATGTCTTTAATTGACCTTCCCTCATACAGTATTACCAAGTCATCGACATAGAGACCTTTTGATTGTGGGTTCTAGTGTATTTATTAGTTCGTTTATTCCTATTAAAAATAGGGTAAAGTGGAGCCTTGTGGAATTCCATTTTCTTGCACACGCGTATTGGAATACGTATTTCCTACTCGAACTGCGAATGTACGCTGTGATAAAAAAGTTTGAACGCTCGATGGTAGATTTCCCTTTATTTTCCATTCATCTAGTTTCCGTAAGATGTTGTATCTCCACATCAACTCATATGCCTTTTCTATGTCGAAGGTAACTGCTACTATGTGGTTTCGTCTTGCAAAGCTGTTTAGTATTACATTTTCTAGGTACCCAGGTGCGCCGGTGGTACTATGACGTTTCCTAAATCCAGCTTGGTTCTCAGCAATCTAGTTATTACCTTCCAGTATCCAGGTCAATCTTTCATTTAGCATTTTTTTCGTAGGTCTTACTCATACAACACGTAAGTGCTATTAGTCTATAATTAACCGGGTGTGTTATATCTTTACCAGACTTCCCTATCGGAATTATCACAGAATGTTGCCATTGGGATGGATAAATACCTTTTGTGAAAAGTTCATTATAAGTTGCAGCCACATATTCTGTTGTTTATGATTACTAAGCAGATGACGGAGGTTAGGCAAAACTTCTTATAGGAATGGAAAGTAAATACGACTAGTGGGTTCAATAATTTTATTGTGGAGAAAGCCACACCAAACATTTATGAACCAGTGGTTTTGGTTTTCCATTTGTTGGATCCAAAATGGATTGTCTACTGCGTAACAGTGAATATTATAACAATTTACAGTACCAATGGTTCTAAACGTAGCCTCGTCAGAACACATAATGTAAGATAAAAAGTTTGGATTAATCTCAAATTGAGCAATAATCCACTGATAAAAGTGTACTGGTCTTTCGAAGTCTAAGTCATTGCCTAATTCCTGGTGTAATTCAATATGGTGAGGTTCATACTTATATTTTATAGTTGATTGTGACGTTTCGCATGATATTTCTATCTCATGACTAGTCACTTGTAAGCATAATCTCAAACAGGATACTTCATTCTGTGTAACCTTTGAGTAAACAGATAATTTTTTAGCATCTCATAACACATAAACCATACCAAATAATTCACTTTTAGAGTAATCCATTATTTTACTACTGAACACACAAAACTTTCACAATCTTAAATGGCTACCAAAATGCAGCTAAATAGATCAAATATTTGTCATGTTGGAAATTCTTTTCATGGCTACTGCGAATCATCACAAGTAAAGCTATTGAAATATTGTATAATATAGAAAAATCCAAATAACTCAAAAACAGTGAAAGATGGGTATAAGACATACATATGAAGAATTGTGTGGTTTTTAATTCTATTTAACAAAGCACAAATTATACAGGGAGTCCTGTTTGCGAAGATGATATTTTTGAAATTTAAGTTTCGCAAGTTTGAACATAGATTTTGAACAGCATTTATCTCCAATATTTCTTTTTCAGAACATAGGCTTAAGCTTACTCATTCCTTGATCCAAATATAAAAGTATTCCTAACAAAATACAAGATGGTACATAATAATAAAGTTATACCTACAAAGGCTATTTTTTGGATAAAATCCGAATTATTTCAAAAACCGTAATTTTTATATGCATGAAACCTACAAATAAAGTAGTAACCATTGCACGTAGAAGTCAAAAATCGAATGATATACAGGGTGTTCCATAAAAAATACTAACTTTGTCTTGACCCGCTTTCTTGGTACACACTGTATAGTCAAGAATAATTTTAAAATGCGCACGCTTACAAGTCATACAATATGATAAATACATTTTGTTGGCAAATCTTATCCTTAAAGTACCAGTTTACTTTACTCTCTCGTTGACTCACCCGGTACACACTTTCAAGCTTCAAGTTCAAGATTTACCTACTGTTTTATTCGAAGTATTGTCCATTGATTGCCACTAGTTTTTTCGATCTTTTTGGCAGAATACGGATATCGCGACGGAAGGATGCTTCTTCTTTTGAAACTGTCCACGAATAGACCAAATTTTTGGTATCTTCATGTGATGTGATGTGTTGCTCAGACAGGTTATGCGCAACATGTGGACGAGTATTATCATGCAGAAGTATAATCTTGTTTTGTGTGGAGTAGTATTCGGCGTGCTTTTCCTTGAGTACTCGACTCAATCTCATCAATTGTATTCGGTAGATAGCCCCAGTAATGGTTTCTTTCGGTTCGAGCAATGCATAATACACGATACCAAACGAATGTCACCAAATATACAAGAATTTTTTCCATGAATATTTGACTTAAGTGCATAGTGGATCCATTTTTCATCACCAGTAACTATGCCGCGCAGAAAACCCTTCCGTATATGTTTAGCCAGCAGCATTTCATATGTCAATAACCGGCGTTCAACGTTTCTCGGCAGAACCCAATTTCCATATTTCTAAATCATTCCCAATGATTCCATCCGATGTGAAATTTCTTGTTGACTCCAAATGCAAGTGCAAGTTATGCTTGCGTTTAGCATGAATCTGGATCCAGTAATGCTTCAAATCCGCGTCTTCACACACTTGCCGTCTTCCACTACGTTCGGTGTATTTGAAGTCAAATTTCCCATCCTTAAAGTTTTGATACCACTTCTCTCACTTAAGGAAGCCTTACTATACGCTTTTACAAGCAACAAATGCACCTCAGATGCAGAATTCTTCAAACTGAAAAAATAATTCAAAAGTTCCCGCAAATGAGGCTTATTCGGATCACAACTCCACATTTTCGCATACAGAAGAATATAATTATACTATAAACAGCACTCATATTTTAAGGTTATGTTGCTGACAGATGTTCAAAATTACAATACTGACGTTTTACATCTTACAGTTTTAATCATAACCTCTACTGAACAAAACCTACAAACCCAAACAGGAGAAATCCTTCCGAGTGGTGCTAAAAAAACATACACCTACCACTCATATAAATGACATAAAACTGTGCCTACAAGAAAAAGGACTATAAACGTATGAAATATAAAACAACATAAGATGAAAAAAGAGCTCCCACTGTTCTTCATAGATCTCAAAACAACAGAAAATAATAACGATATTTATTATATTTATAGCATTAAGCTACTACTGAATACACGTGTACATTACCAGAGAGAAGCATTCCTAATACACTGATCCAACCAGGCAAAACATATGTGCAAGCATTTAAAAACACGCAGTCAGTACATCCTGCTAATGACGTACAAACCATCACTTCCCCAACTTCATTACAGCCCTCTAATGACATAACTGGGTTAAAACAGATGATGGGCAAACTCATGGAACATATGGAGACATTACTAAATCTATTAACAACTCTAGTTGCTAAATCAACAGAGGATTTAGTTTTTCAGATTTTTAGCCCCTGGAGATTCATATAGGACGATTGCTTTCAGTTACCGCCTATGTCATTCCATAATACAAAGTATTACACTTATATTCCAACTCCTTCTCGAAAAATGGCTACAAAGAGCAAATAGACTATGTGGATTTTTCCGATATGTTTAGGAGCCTTAGATGGCAATCATATCATACTGGAAGCTCCAGCAAATAGTGGTTTTTTATATTTTAATTCCAAAAAGATGTTTTCGATTGTACTCTTAGCCTTGGTTGACACCAAATACAAATTCGTTACAGTTCACATAGGACCTTACGGTAAACATGGTCATGGTTGAATTTTTGCAGACTCTACACAAGGAAACCGCTTGGAAAATGGAACCCTGAGTGTACCCGAAGATTCTACACAGTTGTAAGCCACTTTCCTTACAATAATTAAAGTTGTTTATTTTAATTTGCCTCTAACTAGCTCAATCGTGTCTGTTTCAACAAAACGGGGGTGGTTCGTAAATACTGGATATTCAGGCTTAACACTATTCACCTTGAATAATTAGAATAAAATGGTTTAAACGTATATGATCCTATTGTTACAATGCTAAGTAAAACTAAAATAATTCATTCCTAAAATTAATAATTAATAAAATGAATAAGATATAAAGAAAAGGATAAAATATATACACTTCCCTTGGGTCGCCCTCTCTGGAAGAACGCCCTTCGACTGCTGGTGGTCGGCTTACCGGGTCCTGAGACGTTTCTGTGAAAATAGAAATTATTACGGTTCAATTGAGGGCGTATTATACAACAATACGGACAAAAATGACTCTAAAATTATTTAGAAAATCGTAAAGTCGGTCCTGACTAAAAAAAGGACTAGGAGCCATAGACGCCGTGCTGGAATGTTCCGGTACTACCTAAGGGAGTATAAGTCAACGTCTGCGCTAGCATATCGAGCAAGTCAGTTCCTCAGAAAATCAATAAGTTAAAGTAACATTGGTGCGCATGACTATTCTTGTATGTGTTCTGCTTTCAGACTGAATAGATGTGAATTCAGTACTTGGAATTCTTCACAAAGGAAAGGAAAGGCCAAGTATTTCATTCCTTCCCCATGGGGGAGGGCGGGCTGCTCAATCTTTCCGAGCTCCTTCAGCCACAGTCATGGATTCCCAGCATACATACATTACGTATATATGCATGGTGGGATTAGGATGGGTGTGGTCAGGATAGGATCGGAAGGAACGGAGTTAGGGTTCTGAGGGGGAAAATACTACCCCAATAAGCTGCCGTACATGGTGTGCATATACGCAGTGACCATGCAATGCCGAACTCTGTCAGGCGGTTGTGTTAACTCAAAATTAGCTGGCATGTCAGTAACACCGGCGAGTTCCTTTGCGTCACAAAATATTTTCATCAAGCCTCATCCGAACGAAGATACTTTTTTTATAAGCTAGATGTGCTTATGATAAATCATAGTCTTTGGTCTGTAGTAGCTTGCTGATCGGATTAATACAATTTAAGATTGTATACCAAATTACAATGAATCATAAACACTTGAATTGTTTAATGCAGTGTAAGAGGTCAGAAGTTTCATCTCTTATAGAAGTGCCAATTTCAGTATCATCGTAAATACGTATAAAGCATCGCATATACTTCCCAATCGATACCTTAAGAGTCTCCACACCTAATTCATTAATTTTAATGATATCATTGGACTTAGATTTGTCAATAGACACAAATATAACTAAAAATGTCATTTGCTCTATCTTACAGACATCAGAAGTACAATCTAGAATAATGGAATAGTATCAGGTTGCTTTAATTTCGGCAATAATGACCATGCTGGTAGCGTAATGGTGACACGACCTGCTTAGCATTCGGTAGGTAATGTGTTCGATTCCCGTTACCGTCCACCATGTATGAGGTTTTTCAGGGGGTTTTACTCATACACATGTAGCGGTATGGTCACTGCGTATATGCACACCATGTGCGGCTGCTTAGGCGAATGCTGGGGTAGTATTTTCCCCATCAGAACCCTAACTCCGTCCTTCCGATCCTATTCTGACCATACCCATCCTTAATCCCACCATGCATATATACGTAATGTATGTATGTTTGCTGGGAATCCATGATAGTGGCTGCAGGAGCTCGGAAGCTCGAGCAGCCCGCCGTCCCCCTTGGTGAAGGAATGAAATACGTGACATTTTCGTTCCTGCCTTCCATTTTCCGTCAATAATGTGTAATTTAAGTGAATGTTAAAGATAAATCAGCTCGTTTTTAATATATTCTCCAAGATAGTGAAGCTTAGCTTTCTGTTTTAAGCGCTATGCGAACATTTTCTTCCATTTAGACCAAATTAAACTAGTAGTTGAATGACTTGTAAAATCATTCCATTATTAAAGTCATAAAGTTTGTCACTGGTACTTCAGATGGCTAAACAATTTTGAACAAGCATTTTTATTGTTGACACAATACATAGAAGCACCTCACACCAATAATTTTTCTCTGCAGCAAAAATCCTTGGTGACTCATTGTCAATTGCTTTAGAAGATTGTAATCGGTGACTAAGTTCAATCCAAGACATTTGGCATTAAATGTGGTATTTTGATGACTCATGTTCTTTTAAAGTGTCACTGAGTTGTCTCTAACGTGTAAATCATTCAGCGGAAAGAGAACTAAAAAGCAATTAAAAAATTTACAGCAAAAACAATACACACTGTAAAGCCTGACCTTTAGCTATTTTTGTTTGTCCGGCGTTAGCTTAACCAGAAAAGGGTGTGATACGTAGAATGATTATAACACAATATCCTGAGAAACACAATATTTATTACCTATTTTTATACAATATTAAATAAAATATTTAAACTACTTTATATTTCAAATAAAAATAGCTCTAAATAAAATGAATCAACCAAACATAATCAAACAATAACACATAAATAACAATAAAAGGACGGATCTTCTAGCTGGCCACTACTTGGACTGGTTCGAGCTGGTTTGGGCGTGTCTCCGTTACTGGTGCTGGAGCTTCCTGGCGGATTTGATAATTAGTAATAAAGTAAAAGCAGAAAATGCTCTATCATCTTATTATTCAAAATATGTAATCGGCTGTTAATAATTTATCACGGAATCCTCGTTATACATTTTAAGAATTTACGTTAATGACTAAAATAGCTGACATCTGGATGTACGAAGAAAATTTATATAAATTTATTCCAACAATAGGGAAAGATAGAGTCGATAATGGCTCTGTTACATTCTATATAGAACGAATTCAGTTTACTAGGTCAACCTGTGCTCGCATCATTTTATTTACGTAGCTTTAAATTTAACTTCTGGATTTTGCTATAATCACTTCAATTATTCAAGAAGAATGTAATATGAAATAACCGGATCATAACTTATAGAAAATGTGATAAAACGGTTGGTGGCTTACTCTAACAATTCTACGAAATGTGATAAATTTCTATCTATCTTAAAAACGCACAAGAGAGGTTTTACATTTTATTTACAATTTCCGACTTATTCTTATCCCTTCTAAGAAAATATACAGGAACGGCAGTACTTTTGAGAATTAGATCGAAATTGGTTTAAAATAAGGGAATTTAATTATACCTTCCGGAAGCAGATTGTAACACATTCGCAAGTACTCTCGATACCGAACGCAAGGTGTTTCGTATAAATCATTGAAATTTATTTATTCCTTCGGGAAGCGGGCGGTAATACTTTTATCAAGTATTCTGAATCCGAAAGCAGGATGTTCGTGTTAACGGCTGGAGTACAAGGTTGATTTACGGTCACAGGTAACGGTTTTAAAAGGGTAACCTGACAGAAACGTGATTTTCTGGAGATTGTCAAAAACCCCATTAATGTCAGTTTTAGTAAAATTACTTTTAAACCGTAATTTTTTTAATAAATTGTTTAAGCAGAGCTAATTTGACTGCACTAATTATACAGATTCATAAAATAATTTCTATTTTGAAAATGTTGCGTCAGAACGACAAAATTCGAGAGGCACTTTTAAGCAGAATATTTCTGGCTTTAAGAAATTTTGAGATGGTTAGATATAAGATTAAGACAGGGAATTGAGAGTATAGCTTGTAATTTTTATATAGAACAATTTGAGATCAATTATAGTATAATTACACTGCATTTATTTGAAGTATTTTGGTAAACGAGTGAAAGAAGTTGATTTGTTTTAATGAGACAGGCTTAATAAGATTTGCACAAGTTGGTTCATTCATACAAAGCATTGTGATATGTAAGAAATATGCCAGGAAGGTTAAATGAAGTTATATTTGTAAGCACGATTAAGTTCGTAGAAATTATTTCATTAAATTTGAAGTTCACATAAAGTATTTTGGCATTTGGGTATTTTACAGATGTTTAGCACACAGTTTAGAGTTATGATTATATTAGGAACATATTTTAAGTCAGGTAAAATGCAGGAAAGATGTGAAAATTTGAGTAAGGGTTACGGTACGGACATGATTTAATTATTACTCACAATATTAGTGAAAATATAAGTGCGACAGAAAAAGTAGTGCATAGTAAACGTTAACCACAATTTACACAACAATTTAACAGATGGATATTTACATGCAGATACATTTTTGTGTGAGATTTTTAAAGAAATGTGTTTAACAATATGGGTTGTTAATGTGACGAAAATTTAAACGCTACAATAAAAGTGAACATTGGGAATATTAAAGACAAATTTTATAAGTTGTGAGAGTAACATTTTGATTAATTTGGACGTTAAATACGTAAATTATATGAACTTTAAATGAAGCTAGGTTGTTTTAAATTTAAGGTTTTTTGCAAATTTATAGTTTTATAGAACAAGTTGAGCTTAGAATAAATTGTTAATGTGATTAATAGGAGGTTTTCCTAATTTCCATGCAGTAATTTACTTTATACAAGTCATTTGAACATAACTTTTTGAAAATGGGGTTAACTACACAAATTTCCTATGTAAAAAAGAATTTTCCCTTAAATTTAAGTTATTGGAGTTGAAATAAATGTTTTCTAATTCAAATTTTCGTACAGATCACGAATATGTATTTAGTTTAAGTGTAGAAAGTAAGATTTTTTAGATATAAGTAAATTTAGATTAGGATAAGTCAAATCGTACACTTTTTAACAGATGTATATCAAGTGAGGTATCATTTTATGCGGAATCTTGTACAGATTTCATTTCTGTTTTTAAAATTTAAATCAGTAGCATATTAAGAAAGTTATAGCATAATTTATATTTTAGATAGGTTTTCAAATTTATTTTAACCAATCACAGACTTGGTTACTTTGTTTGTATTCTTAGAAAAAAATTGAAATTTTTGTAGCTAACAGGAGAGTATTTAAGGAATTGTTACTGAACAGCTCTCTCTCTTCCATTTGTTTCACAAAGTTTAAATTTTTATGCCAAAGGTAAAAGTGTTGTGTTCTGTGTTAACACGTAAGTTTAAAACCACGTTTATTATCGGAAATTTTGATACGAGTTTAGTGAAGAGACGAGAGTTCAGAAACAATTGTTTTTAACCTACAATTTTAAATAAAGTTAGGTTACCGATAAATTTCCATATTCGTAAAGTTTGTTACGATCTAAGTTTAACAGTTTGTTACGATTTAAGTTTAACGTTTTTAAAAGTTCGGTTGTTGTTTTTGGTTATATTGTCGAAAATAAAAATTATTCAATTTTTTCGAATTGATGTTTATTTCCTGGTGCGACATATTAATAAACGATATTCCATATCGGGTGCTAAAAAGAAAAAGTGAATTAAAATAAAAATTTTACAACCTTAAACAGCATTTAAACCGACAATTATTGAAATATTTTAATACAACAGTTAAATAAATATTATAATAAGTAATTTAGTACTTGAGTGAAAACATATAAGCAAATTTAAGCACGATTACCAGAAGAAAAGCAACATTTATCCGAGGGACGTTGATGAAAGTTTGGAAGTACTGCAGCAGCAAGTGGAACGGATCAATAACATCGATCACAGACTGGAAGGAGCCTACGTTAGTAAATGGAACCAGCTGAATGAACACATCCTTTTAAAATTATGCCGATGCACATGTGTCAATTTTTAATATAACCCTTCAATTTGTATGATTATTTGTGTGATTTTCTGCATTTATAATTTATGTACAGGTGTAAATATTTATGCAATAGCAGTGTAAACATCTGTAAAACAATTAAAACTTTAGTCTTCTTTCAAAATTTCAATTTCAATTACAAAATTATTATCACATTTTTAGGAAGTTACCATTTAACAATTTTGACAGTTTGGTATTTGATTTCAGTTTATACGCGACGCATGCGTTATTGTGCAAACTTTAGTCTCGTTTCACATAAAAAATATTTAATATAACGTGGAATCCACATAATAAAGAACCATTTCATAATTCCAGTTGTACTTCTGAATGCAATTCAATTCACATAATAAAAACATTTGAGATTTATGAGCTAGTTCGGTGCATAATAAATATTAATAATTATTACAAATATTATTTGAACTCTATCCCTATTTAAATTGAATTATTTTTACATTACAATATATATATATATATATATATATATATATATATATATATATATATATATGCGTGTACTAAAACTCATCTCAGTATCACAACGGGTTTCGCTAAATTAAAAATAAATTATTAAAGACGGAAAAGCTTAAACACCCCTTATCACAAAAACGGAGCATTTCCGGACCCATGTTTATAACAACTGTTTTTCATAGTTTTACATGTAGAATCTGCCTTTGAATTTTCGTCACTATATCCTGTAATACCCTGTATGTTGTATAATATTAAGAGAATTTCGAAAACATTTGCTTCTAATATTTTTTTTTATTAATCGGTAACAAACCTTTTGCCCAACTGCCAACTAAATCAACTCGTTACTATGTCAATCACTGCAACAATATAACAGTTGGTAGTAGTACAGGTACAGTGGCTTAGTTACAAGATCTTATGATGTAAAAATAAGGGTAAGTACGTTCATAATAGGTGCAAACAATTTTTTGGTGGATTGAAACAAGTACATTGCGAGAAACACTAAAAATTTATTTAATTAATTTGTATTAAAGCCTTTATCAAACCGTCCTCGTTTTAGCTCCAGCCAAAAACCCTTATCTGGACTTGCGCTAAAATCATTTTTATTTATTATCAGTGGAGCTTGGATCTTGGAAATGGGGACAATCTCAAATGCTTTTAAAATTTCTGCATTAAGCAATTTTTCTTCCAAAAGCGCAAAACGAGACCCTAGATGCATGTTAATACGACAAAATATGGAACTGGGGATATTTCATTTTACCGATGCAATTTCTTGGACCCATTCCAAACGGTAAATACGTGAATGGGTGAATACTGTGTCTATTTTGGAACTATTTAGGATAGGAATGAGAATTATACTTCGTTTTTCTAAATATAGCGGCAATTCTCCTGCTTCTTCAGCCTCGATTACGTAAGATCGAATTCGATCATTCAATGCAAATGGTGACCATTTACGTAGTGATTCTAAAACATCCAAGTAGAAAGAAGCTGCATCAATTAGACTAACATGATATAACCATATCTAAGTACTTCATTAAATTTTCATATATAAGTTCATAATGTGTCAATTTTACAGCATCATTTTTTTCTAGTGTTATAAAAAGTGTTCGAACTCGACTACTAAAGAAAGGCAATTTTATAATCTAAAAGATTCAGATTTCGAAATGTGGGACAGGTATGTTTCATATATTTATTTTATGTTCCTATAATTACCTTTCCTAAAGATGGTGAAATAACGTTAATAATGAAAGTAAACTTTCTTATACCAGAAAAATTCATTAGCTCCTTAGCTAGAAGATAAAACTTGTCTTTAAGATCAGATTGTGAATCAAATTCCAAAAGCACAAGTAGCAATAACATCATTTGTATATCTTGTAAATACATCTTTAAATTCAAGTTCAACTATTCCTGTCGATATACTGTATTAATTACAAAATTTGTTTGTGAACTCTTTCACAAACTTAAACATTGCCAGTAGAACCGAGGCACCTTGGCCGCCCTTTTGTTTTTTTTTGTGACATCACCTCTGAGGCACCCTTCCCACCACTTTTTATATATGCCCACGTGGGGGTCGTATTAGTTTCATCTGAGAATAAAAAGATTTTATTTAATATGTGTTTATGAATATTTATTAGGACCCGTTTTTATCAAATGAGATTGCATAATTGTTATTAAAATTATTATTACATCTCTTTTAATACCCATCTACAGATTGTGACCTTTTACCTATACGAAAAATTTATTTACACATTGGGGTTTGTATTCTAATAAGGGGTCCTAGTCTTGTAATACACGAATCTGTTCGGGGGCTTCGCCCCTGTCATAAAAATTTTATTCTAATAATGGGGAAGAATTAATAGATAAGACGTGTAAAGATGATGCAAGTGTTTTCATAATAAACAGATGTTATTTAATCTGTGTTTATTATTATTAACATTTATTAGGGTTGTTGTGATTTTTATCAAGGATATAACAACCTAGTCCTTAAACGATTATATTCTATGCAACCTTTAAGACTGCATTTAAGCCCTAGCTCAAATTTTTTCAATATCTGAGGTTAGCATATTGTATTTATGACTATTAATTAATTTCTATTTGAGGTTTAAATATCATTCTGATCTAGATAACTGTTTTACAATGTGTTTTCGTAATAGGTTTTATTATAAAGGAGACTGCATAATTGTTGTTAAAATTATTATTACATTTCTTTAAGACTTATTTTATTTTACAAAATATTTATTTTGCTATGAGAAAGTCACTTTCAACATTATACATAATTAAAAATGAGTAATTAAGTTGCCATGCTTTAAACGATTTTCCACCTTCAGAGCGTTAAATGATATGTATAAGGTTTAAGCAGAAATAAAATACATTAATACGATAAATGGTTGCAATATATGATGTTTTACGCTTCATTGTGTACTCCCTTTAATAGTAGCATCAATTATCAATTCAAAGTAAAATATTAAAGGTCGACCGCTAAATTAAATGCTCAAGGTTTAAGTGGAAAAT
This sequence comes from Vesta saturnalis, assembly GCA_036346205.1. Taxonomy (NCBI): domain Eukaryota; kingdom Metazoa; phylum Arthropoda; class Insecta; order Coleoptera; family Lampyridae; genus Vesta; species Vesta saturnalis. The sequence continues at coordinate 3,895,106 of JARFJB010000047.1, forward strand.
AAAATTACATTAACACGTTAGTTAATACATATATACATTATAGGCTGTCGACACCAGGCGTCGACTCTGTTTCGCCAGAAGGCGACGTACGTATCTCTGATTCCGCTCAAGCTGGGCGATATATCCCAAAAACCGTGCATTTATTAATCTGGTCTAATATTATACGTGTATGATTTTCAAAACTACTTTATTCATTATTACATATATATATATATATATATATATATATATATATATATATATATATATATATATATATTACCATCATGCAAGTTGTAGTTCAGTACTTCAATGAGTAACATCCGTTTCATTCCACAAGATACTCTATTACCTATAAAACATTATGACCTCACTTTTAACAATAATCACTACTCAAAACATAGTAGTCTACTAAAATACCAGTACCTACAACATTTACTTGCACCTTTAAAAAATATCGGGTATTTCGAATACAGTGGTAACAGTGACGTTATATCCCCTAGTGATTCACGTAAAAATTCAATAATGATTTTTGATGATGTAGTATGCCATAAACAGAATGAAATAAGGGATCATTTCTGTTTTGGCAGACATCAAAGCAATGATTATTTCTATCTGTGTCAAACGTATTCTTCTATTCCAAAACAGTTTTTACGTGATAATGCAAATCTACTAGTTCTGTTTCAACAAGGTAGTACCAATCTTAAGCATGTGTATGATGATCACGTTAATGTAGTTATGACATTTGATAGATTTAAGGACTAGTGTTTCTGTTGCTGGCGTGACAAATTTGGATTTCTCGTGATTAATAAAAAGAGTGATGTTAACGCAGGTCGTTTTCGTAAGGGATTTGACATACATTGCATTATAAATACTACACTTGATATGTAAATATGCAGTAGTAATAGAGGAACGCTTTGTACAACACATTTTGTGCGCTCGCAAGGGTGTGCAACAAAAATATGCTAGTTTCTGCACTTACAGAGCGTGCAATGGAGGCGTACTTTAAACCTATAACACAACCATTGAAACAATTGATTACTAAGCAAGATGGTTCTCTCGTCAAAGCTGAACCGTTTACATCAGAATTCGGAAAGCTGAGCCTGTTGCACATGAAAATTAAGTTTTTTTACATCATACGCCTAAAACACCTGGAACTCTGAAGGCACCACGTATTCTTGTTCGTGACGCCATTCCACAAGTTTTAGTGGAAACTGTGATTGCTGATACCACCCATGATGACGAGAGGGGGATTCCTACTTTAAAACAATTGAAATCAGAACTGTTAGCTGCTGGATCTCAACCGGCCTTTGAAGAGTACCTTAGTCAGTATGAAGGATTAGCGAAATATTATGTGGAAGGTATATTTAGAGATCCCGAAGACGAGTATGATTTAATATACGGTGTACACTTTCTTCCCGAAAAAGAGAAATTTTGTATTGGCGATGCTGAACTGAACTTTGTTGGAGAGAATTTTCGTATTGCTCTTCCTGATGGATCATTATTAGACTATGATGGAACTCCGGGATTATATGAGCTACTATTTAAAAAAGCTCCTTCGTGATGTAAAAAGAGTGATCTACAGCAATACAATGACATTTGCGCCGCACAAATGCTGCTCGACGTAATTATAACCAGATGACGAAATCCAAGGAACCAATAGGAGGAAATACATTGAGATCATTAAACCATTACTTCACCCTAAAAAACCACCAGCTACATCAGCTATTGCTCCTCCTGCTACAAAATCTCGTACAACTTCTATCTCCAAAAGAGGAGGTGGAATGCAACTATTACGATATAATAACAAAACTATTGAGTTTGTACCTGATGATCCGAATAAATTAGTGGATTGGTTGCGGGAGTTATTGGGATCAATGTCGGCAGGAATACTAGCAATCGAAAATATATATATATATACATATATATATATATATATATATATATATATATATATATATATATATATATATATATATATATATATATATATATATATATATATATATATATATATATATATTGACGAATTACGTAAAGCGAAAGTAATAAAGTAGGATCTCTGGTTATAAACCTATTACTACATTCATTTCATTTCATTGTTACAACGACCATCATTATAGATACTACTACATATCCAGCACTGATGTCAATAGATAAATTTGGTGGCCACCTTCATCATCAAATGACAATAGATAAATTTGGTAAACATATTACTTATCATCATAGTGATGCCACGAAACAAGGTGATGTATATTACTAAACTTATTTTCCTTACAAGGTTTATTGCATAAGAAGACAGTAGATATTCCATTGGGTACAGATGGCAAATATTTGTTTCCTTATACAGAGTGTACAATAGCGCATTGTATGTGAACACCTAAAGTTCTTCATCTGCAAGTGGATGATCTACTGTATACGACACCGATGTTTCTAATTAGTCAAATTATACGTAACGAAGCTGTGATTCAACTTATAATACCAGACGGTGTCAAATTTACGCAAGAACACCCATTCATCATAGAGATTCTACTAAAATCGAAAGCGATAAAATGAGTAAAGCTAATATTGTTGACGAACAGCACAAACCAGCAAGGAGAAATTTTCCGCGGCGTTGTGTAGTACTAAAAGGTTTAAATGATCTCTTTCAAGCTGATTTAGTAGAAATGATACCTTACGCTCGGGAAAACAAAAGATTTCGATACATTTTAGTGATAAGAAGTGCTTTCTCTAATATGTCTGTGCTTTTCCCATCAAACGCAAGAATGGTAAACTAGTCGCAGATGTAATGAATAAATTTTTGTCTGGTTTGAAAAGGACGCCTACATATATACAAACTGACATGGGAACGGAGTTTTATAATGCTGAATTTAAAAAAGTTATGAAAGAATGTGGAAAACATTCAGTATGCAAGGTTCCTATAAATGGTTATCAATATTACCTCAAATTGTTGTGAATTATAATTCAAGAAAGCATCGAACCACCGGATACAAATCTATAGAAGTAACGGAAAATAATGCTACCTATATTTTGAAACATTTAAAATGTCATAAAGTTTTTGACCGTAAGACACCTATATTTAAAGTGGGGGATTATGTACGTATTAACAAATACAGAAGCATATTCTTTAAGGGTTACACACCTAATTGGAGTTACGAAGTCTTCCAAATATCAGCAGTGAAACGTTCCAGTCCAATTACCTACACATTACGTGATAGTCGAGATGAAGAGATACAGGGACGTTTTTATGAGCCAGAACTTCAAAGTGTTAAACATCCTGACATTCACTTAGTTAAACGTGTAATACGACGTCGAGGAAATATGTCTCTCGTTAAATGGTTAGGGTTTGATACTTGTCACAAATCATGGATTTCTAACAAAGACATTATATAATACGCTCTGTAACATTCCTTTTATGTATTGTAATATTATGATGTGATAAATAATTCTTTTTTTTATTTTTTTATTTATTAATACATACAATACTATACACAACTCATGAACTACGTTTTTGAGCTCATTAATGCAGACCTTCACTTGTCGTGTTGTCATCTGTTGAAATATAATTTGGTAAATGACATTCTACTTCATGTACAAATTGTTCCAGAGATATTTCTCTGTCTTTTATTAACCGTTGAATACAACAAATGCATTCTACACCATGGCCATGCGATAGAAACCATTTCTCACACAGACGTATTCCACTACCATACTTATAAACAAGATTATCTAAATAGTCATCACTAAAAATACCCCGCCCACACATCTTTTCATGTTCAGCATCAAATCCTAGTGATTGAAATTGGTATATTAGTCTTTGCACTGCACTAACACAGTCCACAGCCTTAGGCCACGACTCTGCACTGTAACACATCCACATATTGACTAAACTTTATTATTATCCCTATTCTCGCTTTGGTCGTTACCCCCACTTATTACTTAACGGCTTTCGCAGTTTCTACGGCAATATCAATTTTCTCCTTGGCAAATTCTACAATTTCCATAACACATGCTACATTGAGATCAAATATATCTTGTAATGGAACTATTAACCTGTGTATGTCAACATCAGGCATTCCCTCTGCCGCATGTATTATTTTATTAGAAAATGTAGGAAATTCCATAGTAGGTACTAAATCCAATCGGTAACTGACTATCTTAAGAAGTCTCCATCACTGTTCTATAGACTCCCACCATAAATAGATTTCTGATTCTTCACAATCAGAGATGCGTATAATTTTCGTCTTGTTAATAGTTGCATACGATATCGTTTTCGAACCCATGTTAGTAGGTAGCCATGTCCCTTCAGGTGTATATAAATAATTTGTAATTATCCCTTGATTGTCTATAAGTATGTGCCATTCCTGCTTATCAAACACCACTCCATTACTCTTAGATCCATCATGTTTCACGACTGCTTCAAAATTGAATTGGGGTGACAGATCGACACTAACATACTTCGATTTAAAAATACTGCACATTGTTAATTAAAATATCACGACATCCACTTGAATTCATAACACTTACAATCTTCGCCTTTTCTACCGCTTGACGTAATATGTTTTTCACATGTACTCCCTCTGCATTTATATCCTAATTTCCCCACTATTTATACCGTCAAGGTTACCTGCTTCACCTTGACCGCCACACTGCACGTTACTTCAGCAATCCTACCGTTTCAAGGCTTTCATTCACGACGTTTCTGCAAGGTTGGCGGGATGTCACCAATCACCTCAAGGATGTCTCCTTCACCTTTCTGCCCCCCCCCCCATTTTCAAGGTTTCCCATTGTCCATGTTCATTCCATTACAATGTCCTCCATTCTCACGTTTACTACTATTCCAAGGTTATCATTTTCGAGGTTCATGCGCCCTCAAGGTCGTCACAACCTCAAGGTTCCCACACTTACAATGTCCA
>JARFJB010000047.1:3905000-3947500 GCA_036346205.1 Vesta saturnalis
GTGCGGTGATGTAGTGTGTGTGGTGTGTGTGTGTGAGTGTGTGAGTGTGAGTGTGTGTGTGAGTGTGGTGTGAGTGTGTGGGGTGTGTAGTTGTGTGTGTGTGAGTGTGTGAGTGTGAGTGTGTGTTGAGTGGTGTGTGTGAGTGTGTGAGTGTGTGAGGTGTGTGGAGTGTGTGAGTGTGTGTGTGTGAGTGTGTGAGTGTGTGTGGTGTGTGAGTGTGGTGTGGAGTGTGTGGTGTGTGAGTGTGTGTGTGTGTGTGAGTGTGTGGTGTGTGTGAGTGTGTGTGAGTGTGTGTGTGTGTGTGTGAGTGTGTGTGTGTGTGTGTGAGTGTTGTGTGTGTGTGTGTGTGTGTGAGTGTGTGTGTGTGTGTGTGAGTGTGTGTGTGTGTGTGTGTGTGAGTGTGTGAGTGTGTGTGATGTGTGTGGTGTGTGTGAGTTGTGGTGTGTGTTTGGTGTGTGTGTGTGTGGTGTCCGTGTCGTGTCGTGTCCGTGTCGTGTCGTGTCCGTGTCGTGTTCGTGTCGTGTCGTGTCCGTGTCGTGTCCGTGTCCGTGTCCGTGTCCGTTGTGTTCGGGTGTGTGGTGGTCGTGTGCTGCTGTGCGCGTGTGTGCGTGTGTGGCGTGTGTGCGTGTGTGTGGGTGTGTGGGTGTGTGTGTGTGAGTGTGTGAGTGTGGTGTGGTGTGGGTGTGTGAGTGTGTGTGAGTTGTGTGAGTGTGTGTGGTGTTGTGTGGGTGTGTGGGTGTCAGTGTGTGTGAGTGTGTTGTGAGTGTGTGTGGTGTGTGTGTGTGTGTGAGCGTGTGATGTGTGTGTGTGGTGTGTGTGGTGTGTGTGTGTGTGTGTGTGTGTGTGTGTGTGGTGGTGTGTGGTGTGTTGAGGTGTGGTGTGTGAGTTTGTGTGGTGTGGGTGTGTGTGAGGTGTGTGGTGTGTGTGGTGGGTGTGTGAGTGTGTGTGTGGGTGTGTGAGTGTGTGTGGTGTGTGTGTGTGTGTGTGGTGTGTGTGGTGTGTGTGTGTGTGTGTGTGTGTGTGTGTGTGTGTGTGTGGTGTGTGTGTGTGTGTGTGTGTGTGTGTGTGTGTGTGTGTGTGTGTGTGTGTGTGTGTGTGTGTGTGTGGTGTGTGTGTGTGTGTGTGTGTGTGGTGTGTGTGTGTGTGTGTGGTGTGTGTGTGTGTGGTGTGTTGTGTGTGTGTGTGTGTGTGTGTGTGTGGTGTGTGTGTGTGTGTGTGTGGTGTTGTGGTGTGTGTGTGGTGGTGGTGTGTGGTGTGTGTGTGTGTTGGTGTGTGGTGGTGGTGGTGGTGGTGTTGTGTCTGCGTGCTGTTGTCGTGTGTGTTGTTCTGTTGTCCTTGTCCTGTTTTCTTGTGTTTGTGTGTATTGGGGTGCGCGGGGGCGTTTCGGTTTGTTTTTGTTTTACGGTGATTTTGTTTGTATTGATTGTAGTGTGTGTATGTTTATTGTTTATGTTTGTGTGTGTGGTGTCGTGAGTGTGTGAGGTGTGTAGTGTGTGTGTGTGGTGTGTAGTAGTGTTGAGTGTGTGTAGTTTGTGTGAGTGTGTGTAGTGTGTATGTGTGATGTGTGTGTGTGTGTGAGTGTGTGGAGTGTGTGTGATGTGTAGTGTGTGTGAGTGTGATGTGTGTGAGTGTGTGTGAGTGTGTGTGAGTGTGTGTGTGTGTGTGAGTTAGTGTGAGTGTGTTGTGTGTAGTGTGTGGTTGTAGTGTGTAGTGTGTGTGTAGTGTGTAGTAGTGTGTGTGTGTGTGAGTGTGTGAGTGTGATGTAGTGTGTGAGTGTGTGTGTGTGTGTGGTGTGTGAGTGTGTGTGAGTGTTGGGTGTGAGTGTGTGTGTAGTGTGTTGTGTGTGTGTGTAGGTGTGTGTAGTGTTGAGTAGTGTGAGTGTGTGAGTGTGTGTGTGTTGAGTGTAGTGTGTGTGTGTGTGTGTGTGTGATGTGTGTGTGTGTGTTGTGTGTGTGTGTGTGTGTGTGAGTGTGTAGTGTGTGTGTGTGTGTGTTGTGTAGTGTGTGTGTGTGTGATTGTGTGTGTGAGTGTTGTGTGTGTGTGTGTGTGTGTGTGTGTGTGTGTGTGTGTGTGTGTGTGTGTCTGTGTGTGTCCGTGTCGTGCCGTGTCCGTGTCCGTGTCCGTGTCCGTGTCTGTGTCCGTGTCCGTGTCCGTGTCCGTGTCCGTGTCCGTGTCCGTGTGTCGGGTGTGCGGGTGTTCGTGTGTGTCGTGCGCGTGTGCGTGTGCGTGCGTGTTGCGTTGTGCGGGTGTGTGCGGTGTGCGTGTGTGCGTGTGCGTGTGTGCTTGTGCGTGTGTCGTGTGTCGGTGTGGGGTGTGCGGTGTGCGTGTGTTTGCGTGTGTGCGTGTGGGTGTGTGGTGTGTGTGCGTGTGGGTTTGTGTGAGTGTGTGTCGTGCGTGCGTGCGTGCGTGCGTGCGTGCGTGCTGTGCGTGTGCGAGCGAGTGTGTGTATGTATGTTAGTATTCATGATTATTCGACAAAGAAAACACCTACGTACCTAAAATTTTGTATTTTACCTTATTTTAATTTAGTTTGGAGCTGATTAGACTTTGGGAGAAATCCAGCCGCGGAGAGGGGCGTTGATTAGCGTGAGTTTTTAGTTTTATTAAATGTTTCTAAAACGGCTGCAAATTTTAAAGATATTAAAATACTTCTATATAGACCTTAAACGAATCGATTAGTTATGTTCTATGCAATGGTTTGATATGGCGCGACAAAAAAAATTCCTAAGGTACAATTTCAGTGCTCAATTATTTTAAATAGCTGAACAACGATCAATTTTGTTGCCTATTTTCATAATGAACTTATTATAAAGGAGGTTGCATAATTATCCAAAAAAAACGGTTATTCGAATTATTTCATTTCTTTTAATTTCCATTTTGTAGCTTGGAGGGTCGTTTGGTGTCCCACACCAGATGTTTTTTTTTTCAAAAAACATATTGTATTCAAGAAAACTACAATTATAAAATGCTTTTCATTCTTTCGCTTTTTATTGAATTTTATTCGAATAACGTCAATACAAAAAGATCTGTAAAAAAAATACTTATCTTTGGGGTTTAAATGGTGTATTTTCTTATTTATAGTTTATATAGATTAAACGATAACAATTATAGTTATCGTCCTCATTAAATAGTAAAATCTTTAAGAAACTACTTCAGATGTGTCATAACAAATCTATTAAATTTGTTGCAACATCTTTAGTTTATATTTTTCAATTAATCGTAAATGTATTGACACGTGCTGAATATATATATTATATATTATATATATATATATAATATATAATATATATATATATATAATATATATATATATATATATATATATATATATATATATATATATATATATATATATCGTATAATTTGTTGACCTTATAAATGTAATCACTTCAGATAATGTGCACATGGCCTCTATTTAACACTGGAGTTATTAAAAGTTGCAATAATTATAAATAATTTAGAATTATAATTTTTTATTGCATTTGAAGATATAATTGTTTACTTATATGCTCTCCAAATATCAATTAGATAATGTATAAAAATTTATTTTGTACTCGCATACAACAAATATTGAGGCCAGTAGGGTAATATTAACCACTTTCTTGATTTGCCATTCAGGTATTAATTAAAAAAGAAAAATCGTTATTTAACACGGTGACAAGAATAAAATTATTTATGTTTACTTTCAAATGTAGTTATAGGTACAAATACTTATCAAACAAACTAATATGTGTGAATATAATCCCCTTTATTAAAAATTCCAAGTAAACTACGTCTATCGGCACAAGGTTAATGTTTCAAAGCTTACGTACACCGCATCATTTCTGGTTATGTGACATTTCGCTCCCACCGTTTCACCCCCACCGTTTCGACCCCACCGTTTCGCCTCCGGACGCTTCACCTTCGATTTTCGCCCCGGACGTTTCGCCCGGACCTTTTTCTTCGAAAATAATAGAATATTTTGAGATTAATATTTATTAAATAACACGTACCTAATACATAAAATATTAAAATTCAAAATTATGGGCAATGCCTAACAAATAATCATTAATATCTATTCTGCCATAACTTCCAACAATATTCTTTATTCTCGTAGAAAGTACAGAATATTTTTTATTAGTTCTTGGTTTAAATTTTAAGTACTTATCAGAAATTCCTTAGAAAGATAAATGCTAATTACCATTAATAATGGTTAACCCAGATTACCTACCTAATTGAAGTAGGTACAAACATTTAACGAACTTATCCATAAATTCTTAGAAAGATCAATTCTAATAACGTTTAATATATAATCCGGATTATAACGTCGCGTCAGTGAAAAACAATTAGAGTTTAAACTTAGAATTTTAAATTAATTTTACAAAACCAAATTATATTAATATATTATAATATTATATTAATTATATTAAATATTATTTTACACACAATTATTTGTTCATTTTTTCCTACTTGTTTATTGTTTTCTCAAACCCACATTCCGAAAACGACATAAAAGATTTTGCTCATAATTTTTTCAATTTTTGTAGAAGTACACCATTTAGGGGCGAAACGGTCGGAGGCGAAACGGCATCGGAAGCGAAACGGCGGGGGCAAAACCGGGAGCAAAACGGCGGGGGTGTAACGTCCCCATCCCATCATTTCTACCACATTCAAACAAAAGTATCAGTCTTATTATTCCCTGAATTTTAAATTAAATTAATTGTATCAAACGACTTTAGGACACGTTAATATAAAAACTGGCATATTCCTTAACACAAAATGAATGAATATTACACGACAAGATCGAAAAAATCCTATCTGGCCACATGTGAAATACTGCTCTCTCTTCCTCTTTCTCCCTCGCTGCACACAATTCTTCGGAAAATAGTCTAATTTGATTTGTAAAGGTGCGTCTCCACTGAAATTGTTGGCAATTTCTGTGTTGGCAACTGTTTACAATTCTTCAGAAAGTCACCAACTTTTGTTTCCCTTTTGTACACACCAAATTAAAATAAGTTGTCAACAATTTGAGCAACATTTCAGTTGACAACTAGCTGTCTCCACTAGTTGACAAAATGTTGTCGAACGACGATGATATTATGCTAGCAGCCGCAGGGTTTATTATTTTAAGCAAAAAGAAAGGGAAGCATAAATATTGGGTACGACCAAGCCTCAAAGAAAGAAATACACATGGAGGGATTGAGCTAATAAATACTTTGAGAAGAGATGCCTTGTTAGCAGGACGTATTGAAGATGGACAAATTAGAAACTTTCTTCGTATGACTGACTCTGATTTTGAACGGCTGCTCAATCTTGTTGGACCAAAAATTAAAAAAATAGACACTAATTACAGAAAAGTAATCAGACCTACGGAACGTTATTATTAGAAATATTTTTGACGGTCTCTTTGGACTAGCCACCCTGGTAAATAAAGATTTTCGATTCGGAGGTCCTCGGTTCGAATCGATTATAAAAATAACCCGAAACGCATTTAAAAACGTTTTATTCATTTAAAAAATTATTTTCAAACAAATCGTCACATAGTTTAATGAAATACAAAGTGATAAAAATTATTTCAACATAATATTTGCATTATTTAGAGCCTCAGACAGAATACTGTTCAGAGAATACGGTTCATGTATTGTTTGTAGTTCTGCGAGTGGTCCGTTATGTATTTCTTGTGATTCGAGTGATGTGTATTCTAATTGTGGTGAAGGTGATGATGGGTATTGTGGCGATGGATGATTTGTAGGTATTGAGTAACTTGAATTTGATGAATGTGTTGAAAATGGAGTCATTTGTCTAGCAGCAGGATAATCATATTTTCCGATGCTGGCGTCAAATAAAATATTCGATATTAAATGCTCTACCACATTTTGAGCATAGCTTGATTTCAAAGCTTCTATCTTTGTTGCAACATGTTCTCCAAAGATAGTGAACCTATTGCGAGACTTCTTAGCTTGAAACTCTTTTAACACTTCCTGTCTTTTGTCATAACTTGAAATTTTTCTTTTTGAACCTTTTGTATTTTTTCGAATATCTGACATTCTTGAACAGCCTGGTTGTTGATCAGGTGGTTGTGGATCTGGTGGTGATTGGACTGTTGTATCATCTTCATTTGGTAATTGATTTTGAGAGATTTCTGCCTCAGAATCCTAAAATTAATTATTAATTAATATTATTAAATATTTATTTTTTACAGATGCCTGAAAGTGTATAACAGTGGAACCTAGTGGCAACACAGCTCAACAATCTTTGGAACTTTCCACAATGTGTAGGAGTAATGGATGGAAAACATATTACGATTCAATCACCAGAACACAGTGGAAGCGATTTTTTCAATTATAAATCGTTTTTTAGCATTGTTCTTTTTATTGTTGCCAATGCAAATTACGAAGTGTTACACATGAATGTTGGCTGCCAAGGACGCATATCGTACGGCGGTGTTTTCGAAAATACTCGATTCAAAAAGATGTTGTCTGAATGTAAACTTAATTTACCTAACAATGAAAAGCTTCCTGGGAGAGCCATAGCTGTACCTTATGTTTTCCTAAGTGACGATGCTTTTCCATTGTCACCAAATTTGATGAAACCTTATCCGGGTCCTCAAGAAAAAAGATCACTAGAGAGAATCTTTAATTATAGATTGTCAAGAGCACGACGAGTATCAGAAAACGTGTTTGGAATATTATCAGCACGATATAGAGTCTTCAGGAAAATAATGTTACTTGACCCATCGAAAGCGCAGGCAATTGTAACTGCTTGTATTTGTTTACACAATTATTTGAGAAAAAATAAAAACTCAAAGGCGACATACACTCCACCTGGAACATTTGATTCTGAAGACAAAGACACTGGTAATATTATTTCTGGAACTTGGAGAAACGACATGCAAAACTATACACCATTTCACAATTTAGATAAGAGAGCTCGGAAATCAAGTAATGCAGCAAAAGACGTAAGACAATAATTTGCAGAATACTTTATGTCGCCAGAAGGGAAAGTTCCTTGGCAAAATAACTAGTCTGTAAAAATAAAGATTTTCTATATCGGCTTAGCGCTTTATTACTCTGAGACATTGGGAATATACAGCCGTTTCTTTCTAACGTTTGGGTTTCAATAGAAACTTACGCGACTTAAGTGAAAGCGTAAATTACCTGCTCGCAGAGAGGTAAACACAATGGAATTTTAATTCTATTCCAGAAGTTATAAAACGTTTTGAACGATTTTTAATTTCAACTATGTTGCAAAGTTTTTTTTGTGTGTGGATTCAGAGGTTTATTACTTAATATAATTCATTTATTTTGAAATGTGCAACAACGAAATTATTAATTGGTAATTAAAAAGGATTTGATATGCATAAACCAGTTTTTATTGTTTACTAATAGTGACATTAATTGTACATGTAGAACATAACGTACATTCAAATATTATATAAGAATGCACTTATACCTAATGGGATAATTAGTAGAAAGTGATGAGAGTAGTAATCAATTCCTCATTATTTAATCTATTATAATAGGTGGCTATTTGCGTATTTAGACCCCAAAATAATACATTGCCTCAAAATCTTTTTAAAAAACGAACTTCGAATACCGCCGTAACGAAGGTATAAAAAAAATCGGGCCTTATCAAAAAGACAAAATTTGATAATTTCGAAATTTAATATCTGGAAAAGTATTTGAGATATCGGAATATTGAATTCAGTACCGAACTGAGTTCGTTGAAAACGTTTGGTAACTTCTGGAATAGGATTACATTTCCATTGTCTCAGAGTAATAAAGCGCTAAGCCGAAATAGAAAATCTTTATTTTTACAGACTCTATTAGCAAATTATATACAATAAAAGTAAATTAAAAAATAAGTGTACTGAATAATAATAATAATATTGTTGCATACTTACATGTGTTTCATTTAATCCCTTTTCCACACATAACCGAGGTTCATTTCTGTCTGTTAAAAAAAAAAAGAAGCCGTTTGTAGGCAAACCACTTTGGAGTGTTGGATGCCGCAGCTCCAGATTTATTGTCCTCTTTCATTTTCTTTTTCTCTGTAAAAAATTGTGCAGTTAAATTTTTAATTTTCCTTTGCATTTCGAGTTCGTGTAGCCCCATAACATCAGTCACAGTTTTCCATGCATCCTTTTTCTTATTTTTATTTTTATAACCTTCATAGGTTGAGTCCCATAGTACACTTTGGGCGCGATATAAATCAATTAACGTGTCGGTTAATTCGTTCGTCCACGTGATGACAGACATGGTTCTGTTTGCAACTAATGTTACCAACTGAGCAAGCGTACACACAGAGCAGTTAAATATCTGCAACACGCGTATTCCTTTGATGTTTACCGACTAATACGGAAACACGAATCTCGACATTTGTTTACAACTTTTGTTGGCAACTCAAGGCAATTTTAGAAACTTTTATCACCAACACGTGTTGACAACATAAAAGTTGACAATTTTTCTTTGGTGGAGACCCGGCTTAAGGGTGTACATTTACTCATCCGTCAAATGCAGCATCTTGCATTTATGTCAATATTTGTGATGAACGTGATTTTGAATATACAGGGTGGTCTAGAATTAGCGTTAACAATTTTTTTGTGTGATAGAACAACATAAATGTGACTCAAATAAACAATTAAAGAAATTATATTTCATACGCCCACTTAAAGAAAAATTATTTTGATTTAAAACAAAAAAAAACTGTACATTGACCCAAAAATTTAGAAATTATGGGATATTTTGAAATATTCAATTAACACTACCACGACTTTAAATCACTGACGCTATCCAGTTATTTTAGAAAACGCATCTACAATATTCGCACCACGACGCACTGCACGACACGCAACACGCACGCACACGTACGCATTCTAGACGCAACGCAGGACGACGCAGCACGCACGCACCACGCACGCACCACACCACGCACGCACCACCACCACCACACACCACACACCACACACCACACACACGTACACACACCCACACACACACACACACACACACACACACACACACACACACACACACACACACACACACACACACACACACACACACACACACACACACACACACACACACACACACACACACACACACACACACACACACACACACACACACACACACACACACACACACACACACACACACACACACACACACACACACACACACACACACACACACACACACACACACACACACACACACACACACACACACACACACACACACACACACACACACACACACACAATTCTTTAAAAAAATTGCTAGAGGCTTTCAGAAGATAGGATACAATATTTTGTTCGTTACCATTTAAGGACAGTTATGCCAGTTTGAATAGTGTAAAACGTGGTTTAAGAAAAATAATAATTTAACTCTTATCAAACTGAAACGACACACATGAACATTTTTATTATTATAGCTGTTACGTTGTATCCTATCTTCTGAAAGCATTTGCTATTCTCTAGCAATTTTTTTAAATAATTGTGTGTGTAAGCCTTTTCTAACAAAAAGATAACTTCACAGTTCTAATCAATTTAATTAGTAGTTCTGTAGATTCAGGCTCATTATAAGCTATCCATCTTACTTGGAATTTAATGTAGAATACGGTGATTGAGTTAAATTCGAGGAATATTTCAAAATATCCCAGAATTTCTAAATTTTTGGCTAAATGTACAGTTTTTTTCTTAAAAATCAAAATAATTTTTCTTTGAGTGGGCGTGTGAAATGGAATTATTAATTGTTTATTTGAATCACACTTATGTTGTTCTATCACCCTAAAAAATGTTTAAGACTAGGTATAGACCACCCAGTATACGTATTTATAATTATGTTTAAATTGAGAACGTTTACATTTCACAGTAAATTTATCTTTTTTGGCAGAGCTTCCAAGTTTTAAAAACTGTAAATGCAAAATGAATCACCATTGCATTTATGATGCAAGAGTTGCCTTCAAAAACTATCAGTTATAAACGGAACCTGTTATGAATGTTCCAATTAAAATATGTTGATAATACCTTGGAGGTCTTGGCATTTAAATTGGTTTATTTTCTTTTTCTTTTATATATTATTTTTTTAACAGTTCTTCCACGATCCCTGCCCAGTTGTGCACTGCTGCATTGTGGACCTCTTGTGTGACAAAATTGCTAGTGTTGTAGTTTTCTTGCTACCTTGTAGACTACTATGTTAAAACAGTATAATCCAATTTAAATAAAGATATGTAAGACAGAAAATCACTGGGAAGCCAAATGGACCGATCAAAATTATTATCCTGTGACTGTTATTGCAAAACATGGTAAGTTGTTTTATTATTATATGTAAAGTTAAAAATATGTAGGTAGCAAGTATTTTGAACTATCTCTCATAAAAATATATATTTGGTTACAATTGCACCAGAGATGGTATGACGTTAAATCTGGTAGAAATGTAGAGAAGAAACATTTTACTCAGTATGTTTCGCGATAGTTTATTAAGCAAAATAGTAGCTTAATGGGAATTGTATTAATCTCATAAAACTATTGTGTTAAGCTACTCAAACTTTTGAAAATTTTTATTTCCTTATTCAGGAGCTAGAATTGTACAGAACAGCAAATAATAATATAATCATGACTAAAAATTGCAACGGGTAATTTTACTGCAAACTGAAGGTGCAAAAAAAAATTTACACAAGGAATAAAACTTAATGTAAAGGTTAATTCCTTCAGATGTTTGAAATAAAAAATGTAATAGTAGCATGAACATAACATTGGACATTGAAAGTGTAAGCAAAATATATTCTTATCTAATAACTTTCACAGCAGACAGAGATCATTCTGTTGCCAGGAATTAAATTCGCTATCATATTGTCATCGGTTCTCATTGTGTTTTGTCCTTTGTAATTTTTGGTTTTTAACTTTATTATGGTTGAATACTTTTCCTTTTAACTGCAATTTGCAGTACATTTACCCATTATATTTTTTGGTAATTTTTTTTTCTCTTATATCTCCAGTTCCTGAATAAGGAAGTAAACATTTATGAATGCTTATTAGGTACCTACCTATAATTTTATAAAGCTTGTAAATTGTACTCTTTATCACACCCATAATGATTTTTATATAAAACCAGATGAAGCTTTAGTGATGAAATACGTATCCGTTGAGTATAATAATTATTAGGGGAATGTGGTGAAATGTAGCTATTCATAAGCTTTATTGGGTTAAACATATACCAATTGTATAGTTAGTCTGCAAAATCTTGGGAAATACCATAACCAAATTTCAACGGCTTAACTTACTAAACTATGTCTGTATAGTTATTGCGATTGATTGCAGACAATCCAAACATTTTAAAGGAATTAAAAGCTAATTTGGCAACTGGAGTGTCAATAGTTGGTTAGTATACCTTACAATTGTATTAGGTTGAATAATTATGTTACTTTCCAGTACTTTCTACTGAAACAGTTTCTTTTCATACTCAAATTAACAAACGTGTAACGTAAATGAGCATAATATGGTTACTTCAAAAGTTTGTGTGTATGATCCTTTAACAAAAGCTCTTGATCAACAACAAAATGGTGCTGTTTCAGATGTTTTCCCGGCAATTTGTACACTAATCAATCCTCAAAAGAATATTTCTGCAGATTTGAAAGCTCTGACTCTTAATCAGCATCAAAACGATAACGTTTCAGAAGATTTGCCAGCACTCGTTTTACTAACCAACCTTCCAAATAATTTTTCTTCAAATGTGAACTATTCTGGTTTGTCATTGTCTATAATTGTTAAAACTAACCTATGAATATTTTCAGAATTGCCAGTATTTTTAGTTTTTGACTCGCTACAGAATCCTCTACGTAGAGTACTAACAGTGCTTAAAGGTCTAGTTGCTTTAATTTTGTCAAACAATTTTATTAACATATTTCAAATACTCACATGGTCCTGTAATTCCAAGATAACACCCCAGGATAAACTTTACATTAATTCTATTTAGTCTAACTCCAGCACTAATTATTAAACACAATTTAGTACACCACATTTCCATTTCACATGATTTACACTTTATATTTTCTCCATTTAATTATCCGATTAATCGTAATACACCAGAACAGTTAAATAAAACACATTGTATTATACATAGTTCATTTAGTACAATTGTGTGCAATCTATTTTAATAATATACATTAAAATTAATTCTCATTCCAACCATCAAAATTTTACTAACAGCTGATTAGAACCAGTACAAATGTTAGTGTAGGTCAAGGGTTATCCTAACTAGTTTAAATACCACAATTTTCCCATCAACGTCAACCAATTATATGTAATTGATTTAACCCCCTAGATTTCACCCCTATATTAATGATTAACCCCAATTAATTAACCTAAAGGAAAAATTAGTAAAAAAACCATATCTTACCTGATTGGAGTTATTCCACTTTCATAAAAATTAGTCGGTCCATTTATCATCACCCCACCAGTAACCCGACCGAAAGTCATTCTTGTTAATTAATTATTATCACAACTTAATGAAAGAACACCCGCGGAAGGTAACATACACCTGTTTAATGACATTTGTTACAGCTTACGACGAAACCCGAAGCCAGGTACCGATTTCCTATCTAGAGCTACCGAACGGAAATTAATTGTAATTTAAGAACCAGAATAATTAGTTGTATGTTTGTAATTAAAAGTATTATATTTTTGTTTAATTTCTAAATTATATATATATATATATATATATATATTATATATATATATATATATATATATATATATATATATATATATATATATATATATAGTATATATATATTCTTAATATTATTTGATTCTAAATCCAGGCAACCCAACATACATTGTAGTGTTGAAAATTGCAAACTGAACCTCACCTGACATCCGAGAGCTAGTAAACCAGGGCAATTAATAAATCAATTATAGTACACCCTTAGGGATTACAAAGTGGCGCCCAACGTGGTGCCTTGAAAACTACACAGGTAATAATACCCAGTAATTATTTTTCAATTTCAGAGATCTAGATCAGCCAGACCAGAAGAAAAACAACACCATAACCGATTTATATTTCAGTCAGTGAAATAACAATACCCAGGTGTATTCCAGCCCTAATTATCCTAATTACAGGAAGTTTATTTCTAGAACCAGCCAGGACTAAGTGTAACAAAATATTTTGTTATAGTATTAATTTAAACTTTTAGTTCCAGAATTAAACTTGTACATAATAACTTTTGTTTCAGAACTAATTAAAACAATGATTTACAGCATCAAATTTGTAAACATAGTAACAGTTTCTTTTCGGGACTAGTTTAAAATAGAGTTACAGATTTACAAGTGTTTGACAATTAATAATTTTCTTACAGAAATAAATATCAATTATTTTCAGAAATAATTACATAATATTTTATTTCCAGAAATTAACAATAAACAATTATTTTCAGCATAAAAATTACAGTACTAAACAAAGTATTGAAGCCAAATATTTACAGCAAATTAATTTTTATCCAGTTATACCATCTTCACCAGACAAGTTCATCTTTAGTAATTACACACATCCACCACATATTCGAAATCTAAAACAAAACAATAATGAGCACCAGTACACCTGCCTCTGAAGAAAAGGACCTACGAGTTGGTTGGGTTTACACTCTCACGAAGGAGAACCTTATTGAGGAAGCAGGCAAATATCGACTAGACACATCTGGTACAGCCGATATCCTCCGAGCCAGAATAATTAAATATTTAAGGACCGGGGAAGGACAAATCGTAGTGCCTATAGTCACGGAACCTCCACCTCGTCCAGAAATGGAAGCAAGGATTAAACCCACCCCCAGCACATCCATAGCAGCCCCTATAGGAACTCCAAACAGACAGGCAGACACCTGTGATCGAGTCCGCAAGTGGGGAGTTAAAATATGATGGTGTCAGCGATCCCCTGTCGTTTCTGGAGAGACTCGAAGAACTCCAGACATGATATCAGGTACCAGATGAAGATCTGTTGCTAACACAACCCGAACTCCTAAAAGAAGATGTATTATTATGGTATAGAAACAATCGTATATTGTGAGCTACCTGGACTGATTTCCTGAGGGGCTTCAAGAGACAATTCCTACCTCCCAGGTATCAAAGCAAGTTGGAAGAGGAGATACGTAATCGTGTCCAGAGACCCAGAGAAAGGTCTGGAGGAGACATGGAGAGATGACCCCAAGGAGAAAATATACGATAATCTGCGGACAGAATACATGTATTACATCCGACAAAAAGATTTCTCTACCCTACCAGAATTATTAGAGATGGCCAACCATTTCGAAATGTTACCACCAAGAAGCCAGAATCTTGCGCCTGTTGTTCAACCCAGTCGAGTTCACCTCAGTGAACTGATACCTGCTTCGACCTCCCAGTCAGCACCAACTCCACCTGAAACACATAGAAGTGTTAAACCAGCCACCTCCCGCGAAAAATGGGACCAGTGGCTACAAAAGGTAAAAGAATTTACCCAACCACGACCAGCACCAACCATTCTACCTATTTCAGCGGATGACAGATTGTTCATCATCCTCCACATCTTCAATAAACCAGTCCAAGCCCTAGTGGACACTGGCGCCTTCAAGACCTATTTTGGAAATAAACTAAAGAATTTGTTAATCCAGAATTCGATTTTTCCAGAAAACCTGAACACCGAGATGGTCCGCCTCGCCAATAATTCCACGACCAAATCGCATGGAAGTTACAGATTTCCTGTCCTGCTCGGCCAACGTAATTATTCACTTCTAGGTCAATATTTACCTAACTTATCAACTGATGTAGTCCTGGGACTCGATTTTCTCAGAGAAGTTCAAGCCACTATCCAACTGGTTCCATACCAAGTGGAGATTGCCAATGAGACAATCGCTCTCCAACCAGAATTTTCTGCAGGTATAAATGGCATCCAGGGACTAGATCACAATGAACTACAACAAGTAAATGATTTCCTAGAAACAGAATTCACGAAGTTTAATGCGTCCCCTGGCCGCACCCAAATTATTACTCACCAAATTACCCTGATGCCTGAAGCAACACCATCTCCAGTTGCTCCTGAATTATCCGTACCCCTTCCCCTCAGTCCTAAGAAAAATTCCCAAGTCACGTCCGATCCACCACCTGCCTGGGAACTTTCCCCCGTCCCTCTACACACCTCCGGTCTTCCCATTACACCTCGTACCTCCACTCCTCTCAGACGGATGCTAGAACACCTGGAAATATTAGAAATAAAAACCACTTCCCCAAAAACACTACACTTACCAGAAGAAGTAGGAATCCAACGCCTACCGCTACCAGAAACGCCAGTACCCAGCCTTCCACAAGCTCCAAGCACTACCGGATGGAGACGAACCAGAAACCGTAGGAGGGTGAAAATCAACCTGGCAACAGGTGAATTCATCCAGATGAAAAGGACTAGGCAATCGAGTGTGGTTTGTTACAAGTACCAGGCCCAGTGCTTTCTTCTCCCCCGGGTAAGGGTTGTGTATAATGATCCTAAAATTCATTACCTATTAATTAGCCAATCTTAGTCCAGAAATTCCTATCTAAACTTCCTATTTATGTCCTTAAACTGAATGTAGTATTAAAATACTTATCTTTTTTGGGATTTTTTAATGGTGTACTTTAAATTATACAATCTAAACGTTTCGATAACACTTACAGTTATCTTCGTCAGTAGTAATGTTAGTTAAAAATTGTTAAAGATGTAGTAAACAATTTTGTCAAATTTGAAAAATTCAAACATAAACATGATAACTGTAAGTGTTATCGAAACGTTTAGATTGTATAATTTAAAGTACACCATTAAAAAATCCCAAAAAAGATAAGTATTTTATTATGAGTGTTAATGGTGAAAGTTTACATTTTCATGAATGTAGTATTGTTTATAAATCCTATCAGTTTCCCACTACTTTTCCCTTTCCTAGTAAATCTCCTATAAATACCCACACTCACCTTCACTCATCCTATTCTATTTCAATTCGAATCCGATTCTATTTGATCTAGAAATCCTAACCAGAAAATCTCAAATTACCTGCCTGATTAAAATAACCTGCCTGTCTTTAATCCCATTCTAACCTGCCTGACATATTTCCTTATATCTCGATATCCTAGTGCCAGTTCAAAAAATTCTCCAGAACAGTAAGTAGCTATTTGCACTTTCTCGGTGTTTGTACCACGAGGAGTAGTAAGTGGTTACCTAGTAACGTGGTTCTACTACTGGTGGCTGCGGCCCCAAGAAGTAAGGCTACTTTACGAAACCTCTTTCCTGTTTAATTCCTAATATCCGAGAAACAATCTCAGATCTGCTCTATCGGTGTACGTACCTCGAAGGATAGATAAAGATTGTTAATAGAATTACTTTATTAACCCTTAAACCACTGAAATAGAAATATGAGGAATTTCGTCATAAGAATTTTGGTTCTAGAATGATTCTAGCCTGCCAAACACGAATGTGAAGTCCATTTGTGATAAAATGTTTACCGGAGAGCGCCAGGTGAAACAGGTGAAAGACCGTCTGTAGACGGTCTTAGTGGGTTAGCCTAAAAAAAGTAAAACTAAGTGCTACATAATTTATGTAAAACAAATGGCTTTTATTCAATCTGAATGCTCAATAAAATGTCGGATAAAAATATATTTATTTATTGAAATGAAAATGAATTATTCTTTTATATGATACTTTTTGAAACAGTTTTTCGCTTTAGAAAAGCACAAGTGGAGGTTACATTTAATGCAAAATGTGTGTGTATCAGATTTTTTACAAAACTTGTATGATTTTTTTGATCCCCATTCAGGAAAATGATTAACTCCATCGAATCTCACACTTGCCACTGGATGAGCTGCTTTTTTACCAACACAATTGCTGATAGTTGGTTGTGTAACAGATGGACGGCCAACTGAGCGTTTTTCAAGAGAAACGCAGAGTTCTTTAGCAATGCTCACGCGAAATGCCTTCATCGTCATGTTTTTTATTTTATTGTCACAATCCGCAGTTTGGTTCTTTTCATCGTTGAGTCTTCTATACAAAATGAACGCATTTGTTACGGTCATGTCCAGAAGATGGTAGAAGATCCTGGTTGCCATGTCCTGAGTTTTAATTTTGAGTCCATTTCGACCCAAATAAGAATCCATTAAATCGACACCGCCCATGTGAGCGTTGTACTCGGATAATTTGAGGACAATCAATTTCATCATATGACCTTTCCTTTTTGTTGTATCGAGCTATTTTGATGGTTGACTCACTGTATTACTTTTGAAAGGCTTAGTGCCAACATAAGTTGAGCACAGCCTAACATTCTTCGTATCCTTCCACAATACTCTGGTTATGTCGACACCGTAAGCAGATCCAACAAATTCTGTGGAATAACCTCGTGGTGCTTTTTTCAGTTCTTCGCATTTGTCAGTAGGAAGTTTGCAGTTGGAAATACGATTTGCTCTCACAGTGCCAAGACTATAAATGCCACGTGCTCTAAGATACACCATAAGCGGCGGAGATGTGTAGAAATTGTCAAAATACAATATATGATTCACAAAATTTGGCACTGTTTTCGACAACCTAATAACAACATTTCCTGTTGCTCCAATGTTTGGTGTATCAGGTAGAACCATGTCCTCATTTCTGGCTCCAGTATATATTTCAAAACGGTATGAATATCCATTGCTGTCACACAAAACAAAGAACTTTACGCCCCATTTATGAGGCTTGTCTGGTAAATACTGACGTAAATGATGAACCATTTTAGTTGAACACATTTGTTCGTCAATTGATAATCGAGCATTTTTCGGAATTGAGTCAAAGCGCTCAAGCAAATGTGTCGCAACTTTTCTGATCCGAAAATGGGATCATATCCTTCATCACCTTTTTTCACCGTTTTGAGTCATCGTTGAACGATAAATATTTCTTTATCTGTTCAAATCTATTTTTGGCATACTCTCTGGTATGTGTCGAAACCCGAATTCACTCCAGTAATCTTCAATGTTTGGGTAACGGTAAACTGACATAAAATCAACACTCCAATGTATCGACGAATTCCGCATTTGTCAATTTTAAATTGTGTGTTAATGCTTACTGCAATTGCAGCTCGACGTGTTTCCAAACTTATCAACTCGACTAGACCGCCGGTAAAAAAATTATTAAAAAATCCCATGTGTTTGCAGTTTTTCACTTCAGGTGGTAAATCTGTATTTCCTCTAAATGCAACTTCATTGACGCGCAACTGCATACACTTTTTACGCCACATAATTCCCTTGAACTCATTTGAGTATTTGTCAATATTTACCAAGCTAGCTACAGTGAATCCACCAGCTGATGGTGTTACATGTGGTCCTGTAGCTTCTACACTTGGTAACGGTGATCGAGCTCTTTTCTTTGGCAGTCGTCGTGCTTGAACTGCTACTTCACCCTGTGGCTTTGAAGTTGTCGCTTCTGTTTGTGGTTCTTGAAGTGCTGGAATAATAACTTTATTCTGTAGTGTCGTACTCATATCTTCGTTTGAGGTTACAGTTGGTTCTGTTTCATCAATTTCACTCAAACCCAAATTGCTAAGATTCATTGAAAAATTAAGTGCATTTGTAAGCGATGAGGAGTCCATTAGTTGTAAACAGTTGTTTATTATTGTATTATCTTCAGGTTGAAGCTCATCACAATGATAATCTGGATCTTCGAAACTGTCGTCAAAATCTTCACTTTCCTCATCAGTTTCAACTGAATCCATAAAAATTTTAATTTGTTCATCACTCATTGAAGAGAGTCTATCGTTTTGTCGTGACATTTTCTGAAATCAAGAATATGCAAAAAATGTGCAAAAAACGTTAAAATAACATAAAAATAGATGAAAGTAAAATTGCATAAAGGTAAAATAGGGATTTTTTTCAGCCAAACCACTAACACCGTCTGTAAAAGGTGCTCATAAAATACCCGTTTCGAACAACAAAAAACTTTTTTAAATCAAACTAAGAGCATATTATCAAAATATGAGAACAAACAACTTACCACAAAAAATCCCAAGTTAATTGAGCTGTTGGAATGTATTATTTTTGTAATTTGAATTTGCACCGGAATCACACAATATTATCACGTCCGTTCACCCGAAAATCTCAACAGAAATGACCATAACAAACAAAGTACGCCGCTGAGAATGTTTAAAAGTGTAGTGTTCGGTAGGGAATTTTAACGACCAAAAACGACCTTAGTGGTTAAACCGCGAAAATTTTTGAATTTGAATTGAATTACATTTTAGTGATGACCTTCTGTAGACGGTCTTGATGGTTTAAGGGTTAATGGTGGTTTCGACCCCAATTATAAGGTAATCCTATACTGTGATATCCTTAAAAACCTGATCCCTATCTAACATCTATTCGGGTTACTACCACGAAAGGTGTATAGAAACTATTAAATATCCATTTAATCCAGACTTTCAATATAAAACTTATACCGTCACCAGAACCTTATCCGAATACCACTTACCCCTATATCCTCTCTCTGTTACACACCCTCTTGAATCCTTGTCCGAACTACTACCACCTGATATCGAAACCAAATTATTCCACTCACATGGTCCTGTAATTCCAAGATAACACCCCAGGATAAACTTCACATTAATTCTATTTAGTCTAACTCCAGTACTAATTATTAAACATAATTTAGTACACCACATTTCCATTTCACATGATTTACACTTTATATTTTCTCCATTTAGTTATCCGATTAATCATAATACACCAGAACAGTTAAATAAAACACATTGTATTATATATAGTTCATTTAGTACAATACATTAAAATTAATTCTCATTCCAACCATCAAAATTTTACAATATAACACTAACAGCTGATTAGAACCAGTACAAATGTTAGTGTAACTCAAGGGTTATCCTAACCAGTTTAAATACAACAATTTTCCCATCAACGTCAACCAATTATATGTAATTGATTTAACCCCCTAGATTACACCCCTATATTAATGATTAACCCCAATTAATTAACCTAAAGGAAAATTGGTAAAAAAACCACATCTTACCTGATTGGAGTTATTCCACCTTCATAAAAGCTACTCGGTCCATTTATCATCACCCCACCAGTAACTCGACCGAAAGTCATTCTTGTTAATTAATTATTATCACAACTTAATAAAAGAACACCCGCGGAAGGTAACATACACCTGTTTAATGACATTTGTAACAGCTTACGACGAAACCCGAAGCCAGGTACCGATTTCCAATCTAGAACCACCAAACGGAAATTAATGGTAATTTAAGAACCAGAATAATTAGTTGTGTTTTTGTAATTAAAAGTATTATATTTTTGTTTAATTCCTGAATTATATATATTCTTAATACGTTGTTATTTGATTCTAAATCCAGGCAACCCAACATACATAGTAGTGTTGAAAATTGCAAACTGAACCTCACCTGAGATCCGAGAGCTAGCAAACGGGGGCAATTAATAAATGAATTATAGTACACCCTTAGGGGGTTACAAACGTTTAGGTTGGAAATAAACATTTCCTTACTTAAATAATTAAACCGATTTAAATAAATTCATATTTTTCTATAGTTGCTTTAATCTTGTCCAATACTGTACTTTTAAGGTAGTTACATTGGATATGGAGATAGGACCCGCACTCAAGCAGAAACAGCTCATTTATTTAACGAAATTCATCCTGGTCGTCCTCCCATTTCGCAAACTGTGGGCAGCAGAGTGGAGGCGAAAGTTTGACAATTCGGTCATTTTCGGGATAGACCAAAATCGGGACGTCCCAGTATAAGTGAAGATGATCGGCTGAATATTTTATTATCTGTAGAAGAAGATCCACACATTGTATTATCACATGTGGTTGAAAACCTAACTTTATCGAAATCTACTGTACACAACGTCGTCCGGAGAGTATATACAAAATATCTGTAACCAAGACGAAAATGCTGTGAAAAAGATTATCTTTTCAGACGAAGCTACATTCTGCCTCAACGGTATCGTCAATAGGCAAAATTGCAGGTATTGGGCCACAATCAACGCCCATTGGATGGTGGAGGTGCACACACAACATCCACAAAAATTAAATTTGTGGTGTGGTCTAGTTGGAGACAGAATACTAGGTCCTTATTTTTTCGAAAAACATTAACCTTTGATTTTCAATATCTTCTTTTGAGCTTTGTTGTGGAATATTACAATTTCACCTTTCTTTCCCACAATTTAATGATTTTGTTAATAATCGTGGATATATTTATAATTACTGATTACCACCTTAATTGTTTAAAAATTCACTACACATCTCGTGCACAACAAACAGCGGGCTCAATACAAAAAGCAACGTTTTTAATCATCACTGTTTTCCAGTTATTGTTCTTTATATATATATATATATATATATATATATATATATATATATATATATATATATATATGTCAATCGGGCACTTTGAGGACATTTGTATATCTTATACACTTTTTCATATACACTGCACTTCAGGGACACTTTTTCATATACACGGCACTTCAGGGACTTATAGCTAGAAGGTACTGCCATAGTTCAATATTATATTTTTTGTTTAGTTTTTTCTATAAAATTATTAATTATTAAATTATTAATTATCAACCTAAGGTAATAAATAGGTAATTTTGCATTTTTTTGTTGATCAAACTCCTAATTGCTTATGATTCTATACCGTACAGTAACCACCAATGAAGTGCCATTATTAAATCAAGTATAATTTATGTATAATAACCATTACCATGATATTGATTTATCAATTAAACCCACATTGATCTTAATAATATCTGCTAATTAAGTTAATTAGGAAAATTTGCTGTCTCCAGTAGTTTTCGTTATATCCGTACCAAATTGTCTAAATTTTTAGGATGTACCACTCTTCCTTACCTTTCATGTCATCCTTATTATTCTATATTGCCCTGTAATTAAATATATTGATGTCTGTTGGAAAATGTATATGTAAAGGTCTGAGTGTTTGTGTATTTGTGTGTCGCGTTGTGGAAGTGTGTGTCAGTGCATGAGCGTGTGAGCGTGAATGTGTCCTCGTTTTCTTTTGTCGTACTCAATATTCTCTATTGTCTTGTAATTAGATGTTTTGAGTATTTTCAGAGGGTACGCGTGTCCTGTGTGCGCGAGTGGGTGAGTGTCTGTCTGTATGTGTATGTGTGTGTGTGTGTTTAAGTGTGTGAGTGTGTGAGTGTGAGTGTGTGAATGTGTGAGTGTGTGTACGTATGTGAATGTAAGTGTGTGTGTGTGGTGTGCGAGTGTGTGAGCATGTGAGTTTGTGTGTGCGCGTGTGACTGTGAGTGTGTGTGTGTGTAGGTGTGTGAGTGTCTTCGTGTAAAAGCGTGAGTGTGTGAGTATGTGCGAGTGTGATTACGTGAATCTGTGAGTGTCAATGTGTGTGAGTGTGTCATTGTGAGTCTATGAGTGTGTGGGAGTGTGAGTGTGTGGCTGTGAGTGTGTGTGCGTGTGGGTGTGTGTATAAGTGAGTGAGCGTGAGATTGTGTGCGAGTGTGCGAGTATGTGAGTGTGTAAGTCTGATATGAGACGTAATTTGGTGGAACAAAATTACTAAATTTAAGTATGAAAATGTAAACATTTATCGAAATGTATATATTTATATAAAATATATACATATAAAAATACACTTAAAAAACCCAAAAGGTAAGTATTTTAATTATGGAAATTAAGTGTTTCAATATTCGAATAACGATTAGTTTTATAAGAAAATGTGAAGGCATGTTTTTTAAAGATAATTTAATTCCACATAGCTTTTCTTTAAAAAGTATTTTAATACGAAGCCCAAATGCATTAGAACTTAACAAGCTTGGAAATGCTTACATCGTATTATCGGTATTTTATAGACGTGGACGGCTTTAGATTTTTTTAAGTTAGCATCCATCATGTCTATTTGACATGCAATTTTAAACGTCCATCTGACGTAGATTATTTTTGTTTTTACATGTGACCTATTTTCGTTATAAACGCATTAAGAGGGGTTGCATAACTGAGATAAAAAAATTAATATTAAAATTATTTTATTTCTTTTAATTTCTACTTTGTAGGTTGGAATGTCGTATGTTGTTCCACACCAGATACTTAGGAAGTACTATTCTTAGTTGTTAGTGTGCAGGTGTGTAGGTGGGTAGGTGTGTATGTGTGTAGGTGTGTAGGTGTGTATGCGTGCAGGTGTGTAGCCGTGTAAGTGTCTAAGTGTGTAAGTGTGTATGTTAGTATGTACTGCAACTGCAAAACCATAATACGTACGTACATGTAGATTTATGTGTAAGGTTCATTTCATTTCTTCTGGAACTGATGAGATTTGAGAAAAATTCAGTGACGGAAACGGAGATTTATTAGGCACCTTTTTGGGTTTTTGTCAAACATTTCTGAAACAAGCTACATATTTGAAAGCCACAAAAATAGCTCCATATAAATTTTAACCGTGCTCTATGCAGTTTTTTGATACGATGTGTGATTTGATAGCAACAAATTCCCAAGTTAGAGATTAAATATTTAATTGCTGTGGATATCTGAATAACTATCAAATTGATTCGAAAATGTGTTAAAGATTTATTTTATATAGCTTTTCCTTATAAAATTTATTAATACAAGGCCAGATAGATATATTGTTTAAATTCGATTAACAATGCTTTAACTGTATTATAGATGTTTTATAAAAGTCGCAGGCTTTGGAATTTTTTTAGGTTTGCAGTTATATGTCTGTTAACCTCTATCTGACATGAAGTTTTGAATGCCCATCTGACATATTATTGTTGTTTTTACAATATTACCTATTTCCGTTATGAACGTAATACAACGGAGGTTCCATAATCATCATTAAAAAATTATAATTAAAATTATTAAAATTCCGTTAATTTCCACATTGTAGGTTCGTCGGTCGTATCTTCTTCTACGCCAGTTATTTTTAACACGTTGTTTAATGGCCACTTTAAAACATAGGAAAGAGTACATTTATATAAAAGTGCTGCAAACCAAGAAAATATTTGAACAAATTAGATATAGATGTTTTCCGAATTTCTGCTCCCTCTCTGCATCCAGATCAATAAAAACCATAGCAATCGATAAAGGGAAATTTGGCGAATTATACTACAACAAAATTAAGTTTAAATAAATCGTATTATGTGTTGCAATAATTTTTGACAATCCCGACTTTTTAAAATATCATATAAATATAGTCATGCATTACTTGGTATTATTTATTTACGGCGTTTATCTTAAATTAATTCCAAAAATACCTATCTATCATACATTAATTTTATTAAGTTCAATGAAACAGTGATATTAACGAATATTTTATTTAAATTAACATAATAAATGCATAATTCTTGTTATTGTTATTAACATTAAAATTGAAAAATGAATTTAGAATGAATGTTCGAACAATCCTTCATTTCGTACTGAACTTTTAAGCTTAATAATAAAAAGTAAGATGGGTAGGTATTTTTGCAATTATTGTTTCTAGACAAACGTCATAAATAAATAAAGTAATGCATGTTTAATACCGATATTTTAAAAGGTGGGGTTCTTCAAAAATTACTTCAGCATCTAATTCGATGTATTTAGAATTAATTTTGATGTAGTCTAATTCTATAAATTTTCCTTTGTCGATTGGTATTGTTTTTATTGATGTGGGTGCAAAGGGGGAGGGGGCAAGAATCCTAAAAAATGTGATTTACCATTTTAAAGTCCTATGTTCGGTTCTAAAACATTCATCCGTTATATAGATTTGCATTATATTCCCACTCCTCTCTAATTTTAATAATAAATGTTCAAACATTGTATTGGATTTAGAATCCTAAATACCATTTTCTACTCTCATTCAGTATGCAACCGCAGCACAAAAGGAATCGTCTTTAATTATATAACTTACTTAAACCATCATTTCCTGTTCTTTCATAAAAGTAATTAATATATTTTTTTTTCATTGGATTGTTGGTATTAATATTTAAAAGTTATAAACAGAGATTGTTTAAATAAGTTTCGCCAAACTAGTTGTCTTGATATAAATAGGATTGAGTTTACGTATCCAGTACCTAAGTAGTCATAAATTACGGGATTAGGTCAATTGCATACCATTGAAATTGCGTTGTTGTTGCTTAACAAATTAAGGATATTTACTAAAACTACGTTTTACAAAAGGGGCAAAACCAATGAAGATTGATCACATCGATTAATTAACTATTAAGTTTGCAATAATACGTATTTTACTATTAAATAACTTTTTCTACAATATAAATATAATTATCCATTAAAATTCCAAATACTTAATTACTGCACAATAACATTTATGACGGATGGGATCGATTATACCGAAAAGAATACAATCTCAATTTCAATTTTTAAGAATGCTCTTATTTTAGCACATCTTAATGCCATATGGTTGGTTATCATTTTTTTTTAATTTTCTTTTTTTTTATTTTTAATATTTTCTGTAGTACGGAGATATTCCGCTGCTTAAGATATTTTGGTGTCATTTTACAATATTTGCAAATTAAAGACACTTTTGACGTAGTGAATAGTCAGTAAATTGTTTTATATACGAATTTAATATGGTATTATAGATTTCTTATCGATAGCCTTCCTAATTCAATTTAAAGTATCAATTCTAATTAAAATATATGCAACGGTTATGAATTCTTTTGTTGTTAGTCAACCTTTTAAGCGGATTAAGTTTATATTTATACTTTTATAAATGAAGATTGTTAAAACCATCACTCTTCGTCAAAAGCCATTTACTGAGCAACATTTGCATCTATTTACTTTACACAAAGGATTTTAGAAAACAAGTTTTATTTAGAAATTACTTCTAAACGTTATTTACTGTAATAAAAAATAAAACTGTTAGTTCATATTTAAAACTAACCACAATACGAATTGCATTCGCATTTTACCAAAATGATCATATTATTATATGAAACAAATCGTGCTTTTTTTTTATTTTAAATGATTATTTACTAATCCCACTCATAGATAAATATTCCGCACAAGTAAAGATTAAAATCAATAATTCGTCAAGATCGTTTGTTTAGAGTTCATAGAAATTTAACAAAAAGTTTTTATTTGCCAAAAAATTAAACAAAATTAAAAAAAGTGATGCTTTTTTAAAATCCATTTTACTGGTTAAAAAAATTTAATTAACTGACATGTATTTTTTAGATAAACAAGTGTTACTTTAAAAACGTGGCAAAACCATTTGACTTTAACCAGTACACCTTTTCTTTGGTAGAAGTAGATCTTTGAAAATTAGAATTAAACCCGAATGCTTCTTAATCGTGAACATCATTTGCTTACGATTCGAAATCGCAATTCCAGTGCTTATCAAAATATTTTTTAGCAAATAAAGTTACAGAAGTAGAAAAATTAATTGGTAGTTCATAAGCGTTATGTGCCGGTGGTTTGCAGTTTAGTATAGGAGCAATCGGAACATATCTACTCGTCATGTCATCCGTCACCTCGAGTCAAGTCTCGACGTGTTAAAGCGGCGATAAGTTGTAATTGTATCGGAATATTAATAAAAATGTTTTTTACACTTGCAAATAAATAATTAAATAATTTCACACCATTTTTCCAAAAGAAACATGTAAAATGGTGAAAAAGGACATATTCTATAAGGTCAGTGAAATCTACAATTTTTAGTACACTGAAATCCCAACCGAACGTCTATCAGTTGTCTGATCTTCAAGCTTAAGTCGAATTTTAAAGGGTAGTCTTTTGTTTGCCGTTTACCTGTATCGTATTTATTTAACACAATATTTGGTAGGCGGCATATTTATAACATCTTCGTTTAAACTAGCCCGATTTGCTACTGATTTTTGCTTGCCGCTTCCATACAAAAAAACGACACTATTTCAGTAATAACTAGATTTGTTACTCTCTTGATTTTCTGGGACACACTTTAATAAATAACAAACTGCTGTAAAAATTTTAATATTACTAAACAAAAGATAAAAGGTTAAATTTGTTAAGAAATCAGCTTACATCGGTTATACAATGTAACAAAGTTGGCAGTATCAAAATTTTCCCACCCTGGTCACGAGCTAAATTAATTTTATTGCAATCTGTCCTTTTTTACATCCCTAAACTTTGATATTGTTTACTACTCTCGTTACCTTATTTTTATCCAAAGAAACAAAACTTGTTAAGAAATTAATATATTAAAACAATTAATTAACTAGCTCATGGTTTAGTTTGCACTACGTCTGGTTTACCTCTCCAGAAAAAAGTCAAATGTAGTGTGAACGTCCCGAACTAAAGTAGAAAATCTAGATGTCGATGCGAGAATCACATAACCAGTTGAAAATTAATTAAACGGTGCGGAACGAGCAAATGAAAGGCGACGACCTTAAAAATACGGGAATGGGTTTGTGGGACTATGTACTCTGTAAAAAAGCAGTATGTAAGAAAGAAAACGCGTACATGGCAATGATTGCTGCAAAAATGAGACTGACGGAAAACGGTTATATAAAGTGTACAGACTAAGAAATAAGGAAGTGAAGGGCATTCTAATGATGAGTAAGAAGGAATTAAGGAGAGCAGAAGGTGAGAAAATGCTGAACGATTTTGAATGAAATAAGAAACTTGTGAATTAGAAATAGAAAGCGTTTCCCAAATCATGCCGCAGTTGTGGTGCTGAATACTAGGAACAAAATACTACGGGAATATTTTGAAAAGCTCTACAGTAGCGAGAATAAGTCGAGTAAAGAGTTAATTACAGGGAATGTGGAAGAGATAAGGAATGAAACTGGGGATGATACTGAGTTAACTATGTGGCAGAGAAATCTGTGCGAGTGTTGAACGATGATAAAGCTGCAGGTGGGATGAAATTACTAGTAAAATGCTAAAATGTGGAGGTACAAAGCTTGAGCAAATACTGAATTATTTAATGCATACCTTAAGTGTGGAAAAGTACCGAGTGGTTGGAAGAATGAAATCGATGTGCCAATGAATAAGAATAACGTGAATAAGAGTGACTACAAAAAATACAGGGAGATCAGTTTGCTGAGAATACCTGTTAAAGAATTTAGAAGTTTTAATTGATAATGTCCAATTATCCAGAGTAAGATTTGGTATGTGCAAGGTGGCCTACTTTTTGGGAGAGGATGCGTTGATTAGAGCAGGTGACATAAAAGTTTTTTTGTAAAAGCTGTACTGTGCGTTTGTAGATTTGGAGAAAGCGTATGAATGAGTAAATATACATAAGCCATGGAACACATTAAATGAAGTGAGTAAATGTTTAGTAAACGGGATACGGGGAGTACATGACCGTAGCAGGGCATGTCAGGGTGAGGGTAAGTGTGAGTATTACTTTAGAATAGAGCAAGGAGTCCGACAAAGCTGCCTGATGTCACTATGGCTGTTCAAGGTGTTCAAGGATAAATTTGTTAAGCAAGTATGTACTGATGCAAATGGTATAATGGTTAGCAACGTGAATGTAGTGTATAGTCTTATTAAGTGAGAATGCAGTCTGAATTTCAAACCGCGCTGGGGAAATTTGAGGAAGTCTGTGAAAGAATGAACCTACTGGAAGTGAGACCTGCGTATGTCAAAAATATCTGGTGTGGAACAACACTAAAATGGAATAAAAATTGTAACAATAATTTTTTAGGATAATTATGAAATCTCTTTTGTAATGTTCCTAAGGAAAATAGGCTGCATTGTAAAAACAACGACAATCTATGTCAGATGGACGTCTAAACCTGCATGTTTAGATAGAGGATAATAGATATCGCGATGCTAACTTGAAAAAAAATAGATATTGAAAAAATTGAATAGCGCATAACTAATCGTTATGTTTAAGATCTGTATGTTGTTATATTTGTACCTTTAAAATATACAGTCGTTTCAGAAATATATTACAAAAACAAAAAAAAACTGCAGCTAATAACCCCCCCACCCTCTGCCCCTGATTTTTCACGAAAATCTAATAAACTTCAGAAAGGATGAAATGAAGCTTAGATACATTTCAAGTACGCACAGATTACGGTTAATCGTTGTAAAATGAAGTAATAAGGCGATTTAGCGATAGTGAAAAAATATCGATTGCACAACCTTCTATAACTACCAAATATATGCAGTTGGAAGGTAAAAAGCACAAGAGCAAGACATATTTCTGAAAAGCGTATGTGGTAAGACAAGAAGAGATAGAATAAAAAATGAGTAGATAATAACGGAGTGTGGGATGACCAAGACAATGATTTTATGTAATGAATACACTTTGTGAGTTTAGCTACATTGAAGGAATGAACGACGAAAGGTTGACAAACCAAATACATGAAGGTGATATCGGGAGTAAGATTGGGCGTGGCAGATCTCGAAATATCTGGTTGCATGCAGCAGAATGCATGAAAATAGAAAGATCCGAGATGGTAAAAAGTAGCGCCCAAAAAGGTGATTATTGTAAATACCTATCCAGACGTTCACACTAAATTCTTGTTGGAAATGTCTCGGGCGAACTACATGTGGATTTCCATGTACCCAAACGTGCTGGTTGTGAAAATTTACCACACCACAGCGAGTGAAGCAGGATTCATCGGTCCATAAAACATTGTTTAAAAAACCTGGATTGTTATTATTTTCAGCAAGAATCCATCGATAATACGTAACTCTACCTTATGCATCCCCTGGTTGTAGTCCTTGAACAGGTTGTAGATGGTAAGGATATCGGTTTTAGCATCTTGTGATAGAGAAGCAGGTATGTAAAGAGTAAAACATCGAAGTGCCTGATGTACAGCAAATACTGTCCCCGAAGTACCCGTTTGACATATATATATATATATATATATATATATATATATATATATATATATAAATTGATTTTTATCCTAGATCGATAGTCGCTATTTTATTTTTATTGTTCTGCTTTAAACACAGACTTCTGATGCGTACAGACAGGTTTATTTAGCTTATTACGTCACCGTTCTTTTATCTGAAATTTGATAATGTTCGCACTATTATCACTGTAACTTTTTATTAAATTAATACGGAAAATAATATTTATATTTACTTATCACAATACTAACTGATTTAGGCTTTTATTTTCCCAATTTAGAAGGAAGCGTGACTACTTTGTCGCATTTGCCGCACCGTAATCACAAACTTACTCTTACTACTCCTATTAACAACTGCAAGTCATCGTTGGACTGCGTCTTCTCCTCCCGTTTATAGATTACCGCGTTTATTTCAATGCTTTCTAGTTAAATATGTACAGAACTTATTGAAGCAAAGTCAAGCTTGTTGTTTTGATATGAAACAAACCGATATATATATATATATATATATATATATATATATATATATATATATATATATAGTATATAACTGACAAACAATCATCTCTTACGCTACATAAAATCACATAACTTAGCCCGAAATTTGAATTTCTCATGCATCCGTTACAAATTCAATGGCATAACCCCTATTCAGCGGTCCCCTATCCAGCAGCCCCCGTTTCAGCAGTCCCGTTTCAGCGGTTCCCGTTTCGGCGGTGCCCCATTTCGGCGGGGCCTCGTTTCAGCGGCCCCTGTCCAGCGAACCCCGTTTCTGCAGGAAATGGACCTAGTTGTGTTAGCATAACGTCGATCAAAAAATGAATTAACTTATCAGGTATATATATATATATATATATATATATATATAATACAGTTGTCACATTGTTATATTCGATATGAATAAATTAATTTCAATTAACAGTTCACATTTTAGTATTTTCAAATTGCTAATAATGAATTGATTGAAATCAACTTTTTGATGGGATCAACCGCGTCCTTAGAAAATCAACAATTCCAAGTGCTATGTATCTATTTCACTACCAACTTAAAGTAAATTATGGAAAACGAGAAAAACTAAATAGTGCAAAGGGGCTCCGGAAAAGGTATACTGCCGATACGCGGGCCGCTGAAGCAGGTCACCGCTAAAACGGGTCTCCGCTGAAACAGGGTCTGCTGAAAAGGGACCTCTAAAACGGGGACCGCTGAATCGGGAACCACTGAACCGGGTTGTAACTAATTCAATTTATACCCCTAAAATGAATATGCACAATATCGTTTCTTTTCATTATTTGTGTAAGTACTTTCAGCACTTCATTGAAATTGTTTTAGTAGCAGTCTCTTTATTTCATCGCACTTATATAAACTATAACTAATGCCAATCTACCTTCACTAAGTAGATAAAATCTTGCTATCCCACTATTCTTCACTAATTCCGCTTTATTTACAAATTCGGTCCCGAGCCGCATGAGACATTTCTTAACAAATGTTCAAACACCGCTAACTTTCGCTTTATTAAAATAATTTGGTTCCGAGTCGTATAGGACATTCTTAACAAATGTTCAAAATTAACTGACTTTCTATTTCATACATTCGTCACGGCCAAATATAAATCTTTATCATATAAAATGTATGTAGATAACGTCCACCTTGCAACTTAATTCTTTTTATATGTTCATAACATCACTTCCTTTAGTTGAAAATAAACCCACACAACCTCCACAATAACATTCAACTTATATTAATTACATTTTCTTTTAATGACAGAGTAAAAAACCTTTTTTTTTATTTTTCTTAATTTGAAATAAAATAACGCTCCTTACATCCCTAATTAATTTTCCTTCGAATAGTAGCGAAAAAAAGCATTTGTATCATTTGCATTTTTTGAGAAAAGTCAACTGTTTTGTTCCTTCAACAAGTTGTACCCCGTGTTGGTAGACGGAGATAATAAATTGTTGTGGTTCTGGATTTGTTTGGTTATCAAATATTCCCTTAAGATGGAGACCAATCTTGGCAAATCCAAGCAACCCGTTTCGAAGTTACGTGATTTTCTTCCAGTAACACGTTATATGATTCCCCTCCCTTTATTTTGGCAGCAATCGTAAAAATTCATTAAACACAGTTTTACGTATTGATTACTAGCTAACAATGGATATATCTTTTTAAATACATTACTAAGGAAAATTGCCGAAAAAATGGGAATTTCAATTTAAAATCAGTGAAACTCCCTCTGGCGGCAATGGTAGGAAATGGAAGAAAATTTCCAGCATTTTCTCTTGCCCACATTTAGTATAAGATTTTTATTTCACTGCTCAGTCTGAAATATTTTCTGAGTTATGGCCGGTCGTACACCTGGTACTGCTACAATAAGCAATATACAAAAGGAAATTATGTATTACTATCTTATCCCTGCATTATATAAGAATCTAACGCAGAAAAAGAGGTAGTGAGAATTAATTGTCCTTATGGCCTAACCCTATTTTGAAATACTAACACTGACGCTTTTATGGCACAATCAATATCTAGAATTATTCTTACGTGTAAATTCCTTAGCCCTCCATAAGGGGCGATATCCTATTCAGGGGGTAAAAACTCATTTAATTAATCTTTGGGATACTGTAAATATACTCGCGTGCTCATGGCTTCTTGCTTTGCCACTGCAAACTTACATTTTCCCCTTTCACACATCCTTTAACGCTTATATTAATTGGCCCATTTGTTCACTAACTGCCTTCTCAAATATTTGTCGAATTTAATATTTCAACTTACTTCGTGTGTAAATTCCTAACAGTCCATAAACTTAATTACTAACATTCGATACTGTCAGTTTTAATTTACATTAAATGAATTCTTAGTCAATCTTAGTCAAAAAATGATCACTTTAAAAAAGTTTGTTTTCTCTATTGCGAATATTCTGAATATAACGATTGCTACTACTTCCAATTCTCTTATAACCACTTTACTATTAAACGATGTAATATTCTATACCCAACAATGAGTTCCAGCAGAAAACCAGATTCTTTATCTGTACTCTGACTTTATAAAACATAAATTTGCACAGATCGTTATGTGCTCTTGTAAAAACGATAAACCCAAACGCACAACGGTTCTAACAAAAATTTTGCAAAGAAAGTCCCTTTGATCCTACCAGTCCTCATCCTTTAGAAGTACTCACGCCTATCTAGAAAACGTCATCAACAGTCTACCCGCTAATTTAAAATCAACCAAACTCTAAGGGTTTAAATGTCACGTGTCTTTTCCCAGCACAATATCTGAAACGAATTCAAAGCAAATACATTTACACCATTTTGAAATTTTGAAGGAAAACGTAACAACTCTCTGAAATATCCAAATTCGACATTTACACTCATTCAACACAACATTTGGAACTTTACCTCATAAACACGAGTAGTTAATCTTAATTAAGTCTTAATACATTCAATATAAGAACAATTTCATGGTATTAATTTAAAAACAAAAATAATACATTTAATTAGGCTCCTACTAATTAATTTGCGATTAATAGAATTTAATAATCTAGCTATTGCGAAGGATTCGCTAATACACTAATCCAATATGGCACCATTGCCAGTTAAACGTTTCGATTAGACAATAATCATTTACGATCAATATGTAATATCAGTATTATTATATTTCTATAACCTAATACAGTACTAATTTAAAGTAATTCTCTTCGTTTTAAACCAACCCAAATGCCATTGTCTGGAAGAGGATTAAAGTTTGACTTACTAAGGACGATAGGTATTTGTGTTTTTGAGGTAGGAACGATCTCAAAGTTTTTTACCGTTTCTGCAATGATTAATTTTCCTTCTAATAAAGCAAAACGGGATCCTACAAATATATACATAAAAAAACAAGTATCAAATGTATCAAGTACATTACCAATGCAATTTCTAGGCCCAGATCCAAACGGTATATATGTATACGGTTTAATCGTGTTCCTGTTGTCTTCACTGAATCTCTCAGGATCAAATTTATCAGGGTTCGGATAATATTCTTCATCTCTATGTATGCAGTAAACTGGAGAAAATACAAGCGAACCTTTCTCTAAATATAACGGTTTTTCTCCTGGTTTTTCTGCTTCAATAACGTAAGGGCGTTTTGATTTTCTATCGATTAACACCAAAGGTGGCCATTTGCGTAATGTTTCTAAAGGTTATAATTTAAAATTTAGAAATTGTGCCTCTAATATTACCTGAAACAACCATGTCTAGATACTTCATACCCATCAAATTATCATAAGTTAGTTCGCCGTTTGTTAGCTTTACAGCGTTATCAATTTCATCTCGAAGCCTTTCTTGTATTTCAGGATTAACACCCAATTCGTAAATTGCGTAGCTCATCATCGTAGAAACGGTATCGAATCCAGCAAAGAAAAATACAAGAACCTGAGCTGTTATAACTTCATCTGTGATTTCGATTTTTGTTTTTTTATAGGCTTTCCCAAATTCCGATTCTTCAACGACAGCGTAACCAGCTTCTGGTACTGTAAGTGAATCTTCTTCATACTTAAGCTGCCCTTTGCGTGATTCCATGAGTAAATGAAGCATATCTGGACGAACTATATTCTTTTCTTCTCTCACTCTTATCGCCTCTGTTACAATAGCAGTAAAAAACTCTCGCACTTCGTTACTGACAATGGATAATTTCAAAATCTAAGAAATCAAGACTGAATTATTACGTCAGGATTTAGAAAAATTACTCACCTTTCCGAGCATTGGAGAACAAATATTTACAAGGAAAGATAATCTTCTAATTCCACTGAAATTAGTGAGCTTTTTAGCTAATAAGTAAAATTTATTTTTGGAATCGGCTTGCGAATCGCAGGTGACGCCAAAAGCGCATGTTGCGATAACATCGTTTGCAAATCTTGATAATACGTCCTTGACGTTGAGCTCAATGACTCTACTGCTTTTTGACTTGTAATAATTGGAAAATTTTATTGAACACTCCTTCATTAATACAAACATTGCTTTCATTTTACTGCTGGTAAAGGATGGACTTAACGTTGCTCTTAATTCGTGCCATTCTTCTCCACCTGAACCGTAAATTAAGATGATGGATTGTTAAGTAGTACAATTTAATTTTTCAGGAACGTAACGTTACAGTATCAAAAACACGCTACCAACTCTAAAATCCTAGACAAAGGTATAGTCAACTCTAGCAAATCTAATCTCGCTACTATTTTGTCTCCTAAACCTTCTCTGTCGTCATTACCTTCTCTGGGTTATTGGAATTGCATCGTTGTTAGACCTTCGTCTCCTTGCCGTCAAGAATTGTTATGGATGTGTTAACCTTTTCCTCAATTTATTGTAGTGTGTACCGGATGGCCAGATAAGAATACAAAGTGCTGTTTCTCGGAAACTATTCGTCGTAGTGAGTTACGGTAAAAAATTTTATTACTAAAGTGGCAAAAAAAAGATCGTGGAAAATACTTTCAAATTTGCAAGACGACCGCCAGGGGGCGTAACCGCCATCCTAAACTTTTAAAGTGATTTTTTACTGAAATCCACCTAGTAAATGTACCAAAAAATTGTATGCTTTTTAAAGCTCAGCTTTATTCGAGTGTTTTGTTTGACGTATCTATTAAATTAAAGTGGTGGGGGTGATTCAGTGATTTTTTAAATAAAAAGCTGTAACTCCTAAACGATTGAACTGATTTTAATAAACTTAGTCTCGTTGGAAAGAGCATTCTTACCTGTAATATGCCTAATTTTTAGTGTTGCCGCTAGAACGCTTTTTTTGATATAATATCAGACAAGTAAAAAATTCTATAAAAAATTAAATGCAACAATATGATTTTTTTTCATAAAAATGAGATGAAATCATCCCTAAATAGGTTAGTGAAAACTGCATCTCGATATCCTATTCATACCCAAAAATATCGAAGAAAGAAGATTTAATTATTATAAAAATTGAAAAAGTCGATATTACAACGGTATTTATCCTTATTTATTTGTCTTTTTTCAAGATTCAATGAAAAATTTCATCATTTTATAATTTCTAATTAATGAAAGTTTTCAAAATTTCAAAAATTAAAAAAAACATGCAGGAGCTTAATAATCAACGCATAGTATATGCAAGTGCAGAACAGGCAGAATATTAGGAGTAGGCCGTTGAGAAAAAATAAATACCTAAAATCAATTTGTAAACAAATATTAAAATATGACAGACAGTGTAATTTATGTTCGTTGCACAAGTAAGTCCTTAAAACTACCTTTAATGTCTTTTACAAATGATGAGAATTTTTTGGCGTTTAGTGCAAAATTTGCGTAATACTGGAAGCTTTCGACCTAAGTTGCGAAGAGACTCGGCTAGAAGAATGGAAGGCAATATTGTTAATGTCTTAGCATGCGTGTCATTGAATTCCCACGTTAGAACGAGAGAAATGTCTCTCGCGTTTGATATGTCACGAACTACTATTCAAAACGTTTTAAAGGATCATAGGTAAGTTCTTATGTCACTAAAAATACTACTTTACATGTTTTACAATGTGTTTGTAATTTCAAATTTATAGAATGCACCCGTATCACATGGTTTTACATCAAGCCTTACATGACGAAGACTTCGACCGACGGATATATTATTGTCACTGGATGTTGGGTGTGATCAGGGAAAATAGAGGATTCTTATCCGAAATTCTTTGGACGAATGAGGCCCGTTTTAAAAGTGATGGAAACGTTAATTTGCATAATATGCATTATTGGTCTGACACCAATCCTCAGTGGTTGTATGAGGTCCAACATCACGGTCGTTGGAGTGTTAATGTGTGGTGTGACATCTTGGACGGAACTGTTATAGGTCCTTATTTCTTTGATGGTCCACTAAATGGTGCTGTGTTTCTTGATTTTCTGGTAAACCAATTGCCTATTTTATTAGAAGATGTGCTCTTGCAATTACGGCAAAATATGTTTTTACAACTAAATGGTTACCCAGCAAATTTTTCAATAAATGTGCGAGAACACTTAAATTTAATATATCACTAGAGGTGGATTGGACGAGGAAGTCTATTTACTTCTACACCCCGATCCTCAGACTTAACCTGTTTGGACGTTTATCTATGGGGTCGGTTAAAAGTTATTGTTTATGAAACTCCAGCAACAACGAGAGACGACATGAAAGTACGAATTCGAGAGGACATTCGTAGCCTGTCAAGAGCAGAAGTTGCAGCTGCTGTAATGTCTACGCATGAGCGGCTCCAACAATGCATCGAGGTCGATGGGAGACAATTCGAGCATTTAAGCAGGCATTGAGTAGGTAATTCATGCCCACTTAATGCCTACTTAAGTAGGCATTATTGCACAATCGGTCCTTTTTAGAGCCATAAATAAAATTAATAAAAAGAATTCCGTAAATTTGGAATAATACCTTCCAAAAATAAATATTATCAGTAGTGATTAGGGGCCGGTTCTGGACCAGTTCAAGATCACTCGCCCTTTGGTGATGAGAAATGTAAGCTTTTGGATCTCTTCAAGGTCAAACTTTTGGAGGGAAATTTAAATTTTTGGAGCTCGCTAGAAGTAGAAATTGCAATGTCACCATCATCATCATATTACAATTCGTAGAAGTCTAAATTGACACACAACGAAATTAAAACATATACCTATTGTATATGGATCACCTTGATACGATTATTTTGCAATCATCTGAAATCTGTCAGATATTTTAACTTGACTATGTTGGAAATTTTACTAAGTATTTCAACTTCACCTCTAAATAGTTTTCTTCACAAATTAATATAGCCTTCGGACATAACTTTTATCAAATTTTAAACGTTCACGCTCACGTTCCCACGGACACGCATATACACGCACACTCTAACCACGCACTCACACACACACACACACACGCACACGCATACGCATACGCATACGCACACGCACACACACACACACACACAACACACACACACACACAGGCACGCACACGCATACGCACACGTACACGTACACGCACATGCACATGCACACGCATATACACGCACACGCTTACGCATACCCACACGTATACGAAAACACATACGCACTCACACACACACAAACAAATACACGCACACAAACACACACGTACACGCGCATGCACATGCTCACGCACACGCATACGCACACGAACACGCACACGCACACGCACACGCACACTCACACGCCCACGCATACGCACAGGCACACGCACACGCACACGCACACTCATACTCCCACGCACACGCACACGTACACGCACACGAGCACACACACGCACACGCATACGCACACCCACACGCACACGCACACGCATACGCACACGCACACGCACACACGCACGCACGCACACGCACACCACACAGCACACCACACGCACGCACACCACACCACACGCACACGCACAGCACCACGACACGCAACGCATACGCCACCATACGCATCACGCATAGCACATACATACACACACACACACACACACACACACACACACACACACACACACAGACACGCACACGCATACGCACACGTACACGCACATGCAATTGTACTCGCATATACAGTCACACGCTCAAGAATACCCACACGTCTACTAAAACACGTACGCACTCACACACACACACAAACACACACACACACACACGCGCATGCACACGCTCACGCACACGCATACGCATACGCACACGCCACGCACACGCACACGCACACGCACACGCACACGCACACGCACACGCACACGCACACGCACACGTTTATTTTTTAATGCTTCATCCCAATTCTGATATTGATTTTTTCTGGCATTGTTCTTATTTTACTAAGGTTGTTATTACTTCAATGTAGTTTATTAGTCCGTATTTTTTTATTCTTTCTTGTTTTTTAAAGTTTCATTAACAACCGCATGTGGAACAGAGGATTTGGAGCTGACCCCAGTGTGAATTTTTTGTTAAATAAAAAAACAAATGAACATATTCTTTCGAGATTTGTTTATTATTTTCTCTATGTATGAAAAGTACACCTATACTACCATTGAAAATATCTAATTAGTCTTGCTAAATAAAAAAATATTTGTAATTACTAGAGCGTATTAGATATGTGACGGGTCGGGTACTACTACATTTTATGTTAGTATTGACAAATTTATAGAGTAGAAAGTATTAGTAGCAATTAGCAGTGATCAATATTATGCATAACAGAAAATGTATGACCGACGTGGAGTTTAAGTCAGGTTTGTATAATGACATTGATGAAGATATAGACTATACGGAACAGGATTTTGAAAATTCGGAGTCGCAAAGTGAAGTCAAGGAAATTGAGGAAAACGTCACTTCGGATGCAGAATATAAAAATGATGATAATGAGGACGCAGATGGTAATATATATGTAAAAATTTTTGTTGAATATGTATCATATTCGATTACAGCAGCTATAGTTCCTATTTCTAGACGTTGTCCCCGTCCTACAGATGTGATACATTAAGTTGAAGGTAATATCATTGTTCTATCGGAAGTCGAGTGGAAGACATAACCTTTGATCCAGAAAAGGCGGCATTGCTAGTATTAAGAGAGATGCTCCTGGACTCAGGATAGACGTAAATCCTAAATCTCCTTTGGAAGCCTCTAGACTCTTCTTTGACGATTAAACAATTAAACTGTTATTAGAAACAACGAATCAAATACTACATAACGTGAAAACAGCAATACAGGCTTATTTACAAGAAAATCAATAGATTGTCAGAAAGAAGGGATGTTAGGAATTATTGGAATCCCAATAACATCTGGGACATTCAAGCAAAACAAAGGTACTATTTCTGCACTATTTTGTGCGGAAAATTTATCGATGTACTGTGAAAAGTTAACAAAAGACTCATTCTTATTATTACTCTGATTTGACGACAGCAC
The DNA here is from genome assembly GCA_036346205.1 of Vesta saturnalis. Lineage (NCBI taxonomy): Eukaryota > Metazoa > Arthropoda > Insecta > Coleoptera > Lampyridae > Vesta > Vesta saturnalis. The sequence goes on from JARFJB010000047.1 coordinate 3,944,654, forward strand.
TACTCGCGATGAATAAAAGGAAATTAACAAATTTGCTGCTGCTGATGAGCTATGGATGAAAGTAACTTCCCAATTATTTGAAACCCTCGAAATCAGTAGTAATAGACGAAGAACTGATTACATCTCATGGCAGATGCCCCTATCGCATGTTCATACCCAACCCCGAAAATCCTGACTAGAAGAAAATGTACTTTGTGATCCTGAAAATTATTACTGTTTTGCAGCGGAACCATATCCCGGAAAAGTACCAAATGAAAACAAAAATTACAACAGCGGTCCAGAAGTTGTGAAACTATTAGTAAAATTTTTAAACTAGAAAATTCAGATCCATGGATTGTAAATTTACCTGTCTTTTCATACTGAAGACCTATTGAAGAGGAAACTAACTCTACTATAATCAGAAATAAAAGAGACGCAAGAGGTAAGACCGCAAGTTTTACAAAAAGCTGCTCTAGGAACGATTCGATTAGGGGATAAAGCATCTTTAGTTAGCTTGATCCCAAACAACAAAAGTTTCCGTTAGTCTTAGCAACTGCACATAAACGCATGAAGATCAAGGACGATAAAAAACCGGAGATAATATTATATTATAATTCTAGAAAAACAGGTGTTGATACCCTAGATAAATGCGTTAGAACTTACAGTTGCCGTCAAGGTACGAGGAGATGGCCGGTGGCAGTAGTTTTTAACCTCATTCGTATAGCCGTAGACAACACATACATAATCTTCAAAAGAAGCCAACGAATATTGGACACACGAAAATCGTGACTGTAACTAAGACCAAAAAATATTCCTGAAAAGTTTGGGAAAGGAATTGTGTTTGATTAATATGACAAAAAAATGTGGTCGCAAAGTGTAGGACTGCTGAGTCTGTACTCCTGCTTTAGAAATTTTAGCTTTGAATCCAGTAAAATGAATCCTGTCCTTAGAGAGTTGGTAATTACTGAACCAAGAGGTAATGCAACTCGTCATGCCGTAGAAAATTTACCGTGAAAATGAGGATGTTTTCTGTACCCGAGATCAGTTGATAGAAAATATACGAAAGCATGTAGTTGGTGCCGCAAGTATGTGTGCCCTAGACATACAACCAAAGCAGAAAAAAAACCAATTCCGAAATATGTCCAAATTGCTAATTTATTTGATGCTGGTTACATACTTTACAAATACCTAGCAGTATATTTATGCTTATTCAGTTAATGCATGTTTTGAAAACAATTACTCTGCCATTTAATTATACATATTACCCAGTCAGAATAAAATAAACAAATTGGCACTCATATTTATCACAATAATGCTGGGGCCATTTACTGATCCTCCTATTCTGACTTCTCCGGGTGCAGGAATAGGGTACATGTGAAACTGTTAAAGAACTTACTGTCTGGTTTGAAGTTTATTTTTTTCCTGAGCTTGGATTGTTTCTGCTCGAGCAGTTGTTAAAATTACAAATATTAAGTGTTACATGTTAAATTCTATTTTTAAATTTCGCGCCTTTATGATTATGATAGTTAAGTGTCAGTTGCCCTGAAATTATAAATGTGTCATCACGTAGATATTGTGCATTTCTGAATTATTATTAATAACACGTTATATCTATAACTATTTACTAAAATAACTTGGTAACAAAGGTTCGTGATTTATAAATGTGGATATAGTGATACAACGGAGATAACAGTACATATAATACGAACAGGCAAATCATTAACCTCAACGTGTGTTGGACTTTTTTTGTGAAAAATAAGATTCAGTTCGGCAAAATAACAGCTGAAAATAACTTCAAACAACCCACTAGCTGTAATTGAGAAGTTAACCAGCCGACAGAACTATAGCAATTGGAGATTTGCCATTAGAACTTACCTTGGAAGAATTTTGGGACTGCATAAAACCTGAAACCGGAAAACCTGTCGATCGCAAGCGTGACCTTAAAACGAAGTCAAAAATCATATTATTGGTGGACACTGTAAATTACGTCCATATTCAAGAAGCACCCTCCGCTAAGGAAGTATGGGACAAATTGGCGAGTGTTTTCGACGACTCAGGATTGACAGGTCGTGTGGGCCTTCTTCGGGATGTATGTACAACTCATCTAGCCGGATGTACCAATGTAGAAGATTACGTGAGCAAGATAAAGACGACAGCTCACAAACTTCAGAATATTGGATTTAAGGTAGGCGACGAGTGGGTCGGGACACTGCCTCTCTCCGGTCTTCCTGATACATACAAACCAATGATTATTGCTATAAAAAGTTCAGGCATGAAAATAAGTGCAGACCCTGTTAAAGCTAAAATTCTGCACGACGTAAAAATGACTGAAACTGACTTAAACTTCTTAAACAAATCATAAAAGCAAAAGCTTCAATAAGTCTAGAAAGGCCTCGGTGTTACAACTGTAACAAGTCTGGTCATATCGGTGCTCAGTGCAAGTTGACATTAAACAAGAAAAATCGAGAAAGTTCAAGCGATGTAGCCGCTTTCACAACTTCTGTAAACTCAACTGATTAATGGTATATACACATTGGCGCTTCGATACACATGACAAAAAACAGTAATATGCTGTTAGAGGTAAAATTACATAACATCAAGACAATAAAGGTAGCAAATGACAAGTCATCATCAGTTCACAGTTCGGGACAGTTGGTGTTAGATGTATGCAATGATAAAGCTAAGTACAGTAAAGTTTTGTTCCAAGATGAACTACATGTGCCAGAGCTGGCAAAAAACAACATCTGTCGGTCAGATGATCAAGAATGGAGGTCAAATTAGGTTCAACAGTAAAGGCTGTGTTACTATGAATAAAAACAATGTGATTATTGCAACTTCCAGGTTAATCAACAATATGTACAGACTGGA